>JBBMKC010234098.1:0-11316 GCA_037834085.1 Bipalium vagum | reverse complement strand
TGTGCAACAATTAAAACGTGTAGCCCTAGCTATTAAACAAAAAAGACCAAATTCAAAACATAAGTTGATTTTGCAGCGTGACAACGCCCGACCTCATGTTGCTAACATGACGATATCGGCCATTCAGGAATTTAATTGGGACGTATTACAGCATCCTCCATATTCACCAGACATCGCGCCTTCTGATTTTTACCTGTTTCGAGCAATAGCAATCGATCTCCGTGGTATGAAATTCCATAGTGATGAAGACTTCCGGATTTGGCTCGAAGAGTGGTTTGGCTCAAAAGATCAAGTTTTCTATCGATATGGAATCGAAAAGTTACCTAAACGATGGGAAACAGTCATTAACAATAAAGATTTTTATGTAATGTACATATGTTATAAATAAAAATTTTGCATTTTAAAAACGGCACGAATTTATTAGACAACCTAATATAATACATTAATGTATTTTATAATTATTATGATTAATAATTAATTATGGTTTTTGAATATTTTTCTAATTTAATATTATTTTTTCTATTAACATATTTAACCCTTTCCATTGTTATTTTAGATTAAGTATACTTAATAATTATCATAATTAAGTAATAATCACATTTTCGAATTTCATCAAATAAATTCTATTTTGTTGAAAGAAAAAATAATTATTTAATAATGCAAAGTAATTTTTACTATTTATTTCAACATTCATATTAATATATTTGTAAAATTTAATTCAATGTTAATTATATAAACCGAAATAATTTCTAAAATTCTGTATCGAGATATTTTTTGACAAATTTAGCAAAACATCGGTCAAATGTAAAATCATTTAATGAAAACGTAATTTGTATAACAAATAGTTGAATAATATTAATATATTATCAATAAATCAACATTTCATTTTTTTATCGATTTTAAAAGTTATTTTATTAATTTTTTGACAGATCATTTTACTAATTTAATCCTAACAATAATTTTGAACCTTTTTCCTCTTTTATGTTTTCCAAAATTGAAATTAATTCCAATATTTTTAAAAGTTTTTTCTTTGAAGGTATTTAGCAAAACCAATTTAAGGAGAAATGAATCTTTTTTTTATCATTGTCGATGCCTTTCATCATTATGATACGCAATTTTATCTTATTGTGATAATTACTGATAACTTTCTACGTGTTGAGTATGCGGTCTCGTTTCAGTTTGTACGAAATTATTTTTAAGAGTTACGAATTGATGTACGTAGTTTAAAGCAAGCTTCCAATAAGATTTGTTCTCATCCGTGTATATGATTGACCCTGGACGTACAACATTATTAACAATAGACAAAATATTTTTTCATTAATTTCATTAATTGGTTGCATTAACGTAAAATTGTGATTCCATAATCAAATTTGATTGATCAACGAAATGAACACTTCATTTCAGTAAATTTAGTTATTTCATCTTGAAAAATGTGATCCATTTGTTTATTTATTGAATAATTATAACAAAATGAAGTCAATTAAAATGACGATATAAAATTGAAGTAATTCAATCTGGCGATACTATTTCAAAATTGTATGGTAATATTAAATTGATCCAGATAAAAAAATTGATAATAATTCGATATTAAACTGAAAAGTTAACTAAATTATTCAACATTAACTTTTACTAAAAATATTAAAAATAATAATCATTAATTCACTTATTTATAAACGGGAAGGCAGACTAATCGGCAAAAAATATAATTAGAATATAAGATTTAAAATCGATAATATTCGAGCGAAATATTTATAAGCAAAAATAAACTGATTAAACAATTTTTTTCTATAAAAGAATATATAATTAGAAAAAATAGTCACATTATTCTTTCAAGAACTAAAGATGAATTTAGATTTTTCTTTCAGACTTCATGTTGTTATCGTCTACAAAATTTGAAAAGCAGTAAAATATAAATAATTATTAAATATGATGTCAATAAATATTATTAAAAAGTACAATGATTATTTTTCGAAAATTTTCCGATAAGTGATTTACAATATTTTATTAATAATAATTCAGTGAAAAATAATATATGTAAATATTATTTTTCTTGATATTGCAGCCATGTTTGCAAATCAAAACTAATAATTTTTAATAAATTTAAATATCTTAAGAATTTCATTTTGAAAATGTTCAATTTTTCTTTGAGATTTTATAGAAGCACTTATAAAACTTTCTCCAGTCTAGGAAAATGAAGCATTTAATAATCGTTTTATGTTTTTACCATTTCCTGAATGAGAAAACCACTGATTCACAAAATTTTTTATTAATTAAAACAAATGGAAATGTTGTAACGACTGTGGATCTTAATTGAGAAAAGAATAAATTTATTTTTAATTCTTGTCCAATATTCACTGCTGATATCCATATTTGTGTATATAATCAATTTTACTTTGAAATTGTTATTAAGAATATTATTTTGCTAATTAAACCAGTTTCCCCCCATATAATCGATATACTACTTGCATATTATAATTAATTCATAATCTTTGATAATAATAATTATTATTAATATTTATTTTTTTAAATCAATATTAATTTAAATCAATATTTATTATTATCTATCTTGAATTAAATTTTTTTATTTTTATTAATTATTAATATCTTATTAATTATTTTATTAATACTGAGATCAAATTTTCCAAGACAGAATTTGGCAAACCATCAACGGGTGGTTGATTCTGCTACATAACCATCTCCGAAAGCTCTGTTTATATTTCTGGTTGCATCTGCCATAGAATTTCCAAGTTTAAATTCGTAGAGATATATTGCTCTAATTTACTGGTTTGTTAACATTTTTAAAACTGTGCCAAAATATGCTTTAATTTAAAACAGTAAAACAAATTAATATAAAATGTGAATCCTTATCATTTAAGCATCAATTTGAAATATCATATGATGCCATTCATACGTATTTTATATAAAATAAATCATCGAAAGTTGCCTTATATGAAACGCTAATTTATTTCCGAACAACCTAATAAACTTTTTATTATTAAAAGTATATTATAAAACAAATAACGTTTTAATGTTCCAATATTTTAATGATATTAATATGAGGAATTTTTCCATATATCAATAAAATATAGTTTGACAAAATTTTTCATTTCATAAATTATTCATTAGTTGAAGCTTATTCTTCAAAACTGTCATTTAAACTTCACATAATTCATGTAAAATCAAATTCTTTTACTTTTTAATTAAATATTAAACAACATGACGCCACTGTAAATAATAATTTTGAGAACAATAGGTCTGAAACTTTTTGCTTGAAATGATCAATTTTCCACCAGTATATAAAACTGTTAGAAAAAATTAGTTAAATTAAATTTTATAATTAATGAGTTATGTACTCTCACTCAGCATAATTAATTTTCTTTCAACAATTAATGTTAATTATTCTGAAATTTATTATTTTCTTTTAACTAAAATTTGCATAATTTAATTTTCTGTAAAGTTAATGGGTCTATTGTTTTGTTTCAATTAATCTTGGCTCATTTTAATCACCATTTTCCTATTTGATAAATGGACACAATGAAACCAACCAAACTACCTTCACTAGTTACATGTCTTCTCCAACGTTATAAAACCTACAACGAAGTAGTTTAATTTAAGAGATTCTTTTTCTCTTTGTAGAAACAGCTAAGCTATTATGTGTATACTATGGGACGGGTCAGAAGGAACCTGAAGAACACAGACGAGCTGAAGTTCATGCCATTAACAATAAGAAAACCAGTGATATGAAAAAAAAGGGAACAAGAATTTTGGTTGAAATCCTCATTAAAAAATGATTAGTACCATTAAAAATTCATGAAAATAGGGTCGACCTACGTAAATAGTTTTTGGTGCCACAAAGAAGAGGAAGATCTGAAAATCGTATCCTAGAAGTATGGGCTTTGGTCAAATCTTTTGTTAGTACTGAGAAGGAATCGATGACAAAGCCCAGTAGGTAAAAAGCGCAAAATAATGAAACTAGTCAGAAAGGAGGACATGTTAGAACTTTTGAAAGATATAGTGAAAGGGACTCAAACGATTATATACTTGGAACATATATCAAAAGATATTGGACATTTGATTTGAAAGAAGTAACTCCGTATAAATGAAATCGAACAAAAGTTTTATTTCATTGAAAAAATAAATCTACAGAAAAATTTTAGAAAACCCTAAAACTATTTCCAGATGGGAGAACTTCAGAGGAAAATACGGCGTATAGATGCACATTTTCGCTTTCCTAATTGTTTAGAGCCATGATTGGAGTTAAATGAGCAAAAGATGAGCAAAAGGATCCAAGAGGACGGGTTTGTCAACCGAATTATTCACTTAATCTATCATTATGAATGATAATTTACAGGAGTTACAGATTGAGGATCTTGTGGCTAAGAAGATTTGAAGCTGAATAAAAAATATTGGAACAAAAATGTAATAACCCAGGTGTTTACCAAAGAATGTCTCATAATTATGGAAACCCGAATATGTTTAAAGATGTTTATTCAACTCATGTCATTCCAAACCAATTCACTTCTTGGACGATGGATGATAACTATATGTGGAATAAGGGGATGAATTATGTCAACAACATATTTAATAATAGGTATTTATAGTTTTAAATAGCTTAGTCAAACATTTATTTCACTTTTGATATTAATGATGATCCAATAATAACGATATTTATTTGTATTAATTATGATTTAGTTTTCGTAGACTCTTCTTTAGTTCTCTTATATTTATAATATTAATTATGAACAAATAGGGTTCTTATACATTTGATGATATTTTGCACTGCTTTCAATTAGAAGTAAAGTGGTAACAAATAAAGAAATAACAACAATACTTCGGAATACCCTGATCGACTCGGAAAAAGGTTTTGTTACCTCTCCAAACAAAACTGATGTCCAAAAAATGTTATTGATGTTCTTTGGCACATAAAGCGTGGTACGGTAAGATTTTGTATTCTTGACAGAAGACTGCATCTTCCTCTTTCTTTACGCCTTCAATCATCATTTAAAATTGATTAAACTATAAAAAACAACCCAAAATAAATACTACTTATAATTGAAAGAAATACAAGTAATACAGAATATTTAAGAAAATTTATGAGTAGATAAGGGATAAGAACCTTAAATAGTAAAGATGCTCTTTAATATCCGTTATATGTTAACCGAAATGATTTAGTTTGTAAAATCTTAATTTTCTTTATTGGTTTTAATAAGAATAATGTGATTTAATGAATGAAAATAATTTGAATAATTTAGTATTAATTTTTAACAAGATACTTTGAAACTGAATTGGTCCTAGTAACATGTTTAGACTTCCAAAATTCAGATTAGATTCTTTTCAGCATTAGTTGGTAACTATAAAACTGAGATCAAAATAGACGAAAAAGGAAGAAGACCTGAAACTAAAGAGCGACGGAAGACAGACCACCTTTTAGAAAAAGCCGTTATGACCTGAATAGAATATGAAATCTGAGAACTGCTAACCAATGTTGGTCTTCATATCAGCCAGGCAAGAAAACTCAGAACAGAAAGAAATACATCTTTCATCACATTAAAGAGTTCCCTTCAAGAGGTGTTTGTTCTGGTCCTCGTCAGAGAGACAGCCATACTTAAGCAAATGTGGATTTTACTGTTATTTATTCAATCCATTTTAATTTATTTTGAAATAATCCTAGCCTATGTAACTCCCTAAAGAATTTGGTTTCCGTGTTAGTGAGAATTTTTTCAGTTTAGTTTATTAACTTGAATTTTTTCCCTGATTTGTTTCTTCTTAATCAAATCAAAGTCTTAAACATTTTTTGGGGGTTCAGTTCACGATTTATTCATAAAAATTTAAATTTTTGATTGACCAATTGTATCGCTTAAAGAATTATTTAAACAAATGATTTTCAAATCCTTACGAAATGATATAATTTATGTTATATATAAAATATTTTCAGTTATGATCAGTTTTATTAAAATTTATTTTAATGAAAGTTCAAAATCAATTATTTCTACCTAGTGAAAATTATTTTTGTTTATTTTATACCAATTATAACAATATAATTGCAGACTTTTCTAAATTAACGAAATTAATAGTTTAATTTGATAAATATAATATTTAGAAATTAATGAAAGCTCTTGAAGAATTTCCCACCATCATTTACTTAATCAATTATTAAAGTGACATTGGTTTTAATGAGAAAGAATACATAGTTCTAAAAACTAATTTTGTGAGTATTCCATTGTCTATTTGGAATTGATTTTTCCTTTGTGAATTTAAACATTCATTAAAATCCATTGTTTAAAAATAGGTTGTTTATGTATAGAATAAAATTTTTTATTAAAAAATCTCTTTCTCAAAGGAAGGAATTATATTTATAAGAAATGATCTAATGGGAAAGAAAGATGAAGATATGTGAAAGGAATTGAAATTGGCATCTGATCAATATCAGAAGACTTAACTGAATTTAATAAATGTTTATAATAATACTGGAAATTTATATTTTTGAATATACAAGACATCTGAAAGTTTCGGAAGCAACTCGCAATATGAACGAGGTATTATTCCGAATACAAATCTTGGTGAAAATAGTGTTTTGAATATAAAGTGCAGGGCAACCGACGATCAACCATTGAAAACAACAAATGAAAGGCATTAGTCGAACCATATACAAAATTTAGAGATCTTGCTAAAAAAATGTAAATATAAAAAAGATGTAAGATATCAAATAGTTCTAAAACATCTCAAAGTAATGGAATAAATAAAAATTGCTGTGTGGGAAACTAATTCTTAACAGGAGTGATGTCTCTTAATGTTATTTTAATGTATGAAAAAGAGAAATCCACTAATACTATCTGCCAAGTGATAATTCTTTCCTTTCCACTGAGTTAATTTTGAAGAGTCCCTAACAAATGATTAAGTGTTAAGATCCTAAAAATTGTGGAGTTAAAATATAATAAATTGAGTGATAGGTTTTAACATGTGAAAGTTGCTACTATTTGTGTGTTCGATTAACAATGAAAATAACTAATTTAAATAAATACAATATTATTCAATTGTTATGACAAATAGTTATAATTAAGTGAGTATCGTTCTTGATAAAATGTTTTATTTAGGTTAATAAAAAAATCCTTTGGCTCTTAAGTCCAGAAAGAAAACAAATTGTCTCACTGGCATACTTAGTGTGTGAAACAATAAAAAAAATAATAAAAAGTATAAAGAAATAGAAATAAAAAAATTTTTTGATCCTACAGTACCAGCTTAAGCCTTTAATTGGATTAATTAAATTAGTTAAGTTTGTTTAAATAATATGAAATATAAAATAATAGTATTATTAATAATCGATTTGTTTTTGTTTTTTAACAAAATAAGTTGTTTTTATTTAAGACAAATATAAATTTTTATTGAATCGGTTTGAACTTTGTTTATTCAAAAGCAAGTTTAAATAATTAATTATTTAGAAAAAATGGTACAACTCAAAATTTAATTTTAGTCATATTAGGTGTATGCATAAGTATTAGTCTATTTTTAATTGAAAAATATTGTGATAATTTTTATATTTCAAACTTTTTGATCCATTTGAAGCAAAAAAAACTTTTTTAATTAAAATAAGAACCATTCGATTCAATATATTTTGAACAATGAGGAAAAATTTTATTTATGACAGTTGTAGCCAAAATATTTTAATTTTTTAGTCAGTTGTGCGACTGCAGCCGAGCGTTGTGAAATAGAATAAGTCCTTTTCTATTGACTAACGCCGGATGATGCTATTAAGGTTTTATGTGCATTTCGTCAATTTAGTACAGTTTATATCCTCTGTAATCGTTTAGACCAGATTCAAGATGTTCTAATGAATTATACCGAAAGTAGACCAGAAAACCGTCACTATTACTCTGTGTGCTGTGACTTTAATTTTGGAAAATGCTGTAAAGCTTAATCATAGTTCAATCATTAAGCAAAGTATTAAGTTTTCATCGTAGGTCTCAATCAAGTCGAAAAAGTGGTCATTATTGTTGCTCAAAATGACCAGACTCAAATTTAAACCGACGATTTTTCTGACTTTAGATTTGTGTGAAATTCACATATGTGGAAATATAATGTAAAAATTCTTTAACTGAAATGGTTGTAAAACAAAATAATATTCAAAAATTTAGAAGACATTTAATATATTATTATTATACGAGTAAATAATTCTTTATTCTATTTTGAAAGACTTCCCTATAATTATTTAACAACATCTATAAATAGTGTAATAAACTTATTTGGAAAACATGCCAAATTATAAAAAATACTTTATTATTCGGACAGCCTAAAGTTCCTATAATGCATATATATATTATTTCCATTCATTTATCAGAATAGGAAAGCTAAGCAGACTGTCAGATAGCATAAGAACCAAGAGGCCAATTTGAAAGTTTATCTTTTTCGTAAGAAGATTATCTTCTATCTTCTCTACAACTATCCCACCGGCAATCAAGTACACACAAAGAGAGAAGAATACAGACCAGCCTGAAACTGAAATTCTACTATTTACACGAAACTGGAGGGATACAAATTCTCCCAAACAAATCTTTAAAAAATCCCCAATAAAACACACAGACATATGCAGAAATACCTTCACACAAAAAAAAAATTTGTGGGCATTTTATTTTCAGGGCAAAATTTTCGAAATTTATTCGTGCACGTGTTGGAATATTTGACAAAAAGTATTTTCAGTTCTCTAAGTGAAATTCGGCACAGATTCGAGAAAATCAAAAATGGATCAATGACATTTTCTGACAATTCGACCAATCAAAATGCTCCATTATTATTTCCACAAATGACAGAACAATTCCAATTTTGCATAAAAATTATAACAAATCTCGATTATTATTTTTAGGAATTAAGATTTTATTTCGATTATTGATGAATTGTCATTCATTTTAAAAGCGTTCTGGTTTTCTTTTTCCGGTTCTCATATCAACATTTAGTTCTGTCTCAAGATTTTTGTTGAAGAATATTGTTGCAAATTTTCATGATCAAAGAGACTAAATCCATTTCACTGACTATAAATGATATCATTTTTTGGATATTTATTCTTGTTGATCAATTGAGACCGATAATGGCTGTACATGGATGTATTACCATTCTCAAAGCTCCCAAAATGAAAACATCGATCTGCACAGGTTTCCAAACTCATTTTACACAGATACCGGAAAAGTTTCCACAGTATGTCACTGAACTTGTTCTGGAAAATCAAAATATCTCCATATTGAACTCGAATCAGCTCAACCATTTGCCATCGTTGACTAATTTGACGATAAAAAACAGCAAAATACAGAGAATTATCGGGAATACGTTTCTACATGTTCCCCAACTCATATCACTAAGGCTGTCAGGAAATAGAATCTTTTTGAAGGACTCATCCATGCCAAGTAGTTCTTTGATCAACTTGAAAAATCTCCAGATTTTAGATTTATCCCTAAATCCAATCGGGTACGTTCCTGATTATTATTTTCAGTCGTTGATCAGTCTCAAATTTCTGAATCTCTCATCGGCAGAGAAAGGATTTTATATTGAAACTAAAGGATTTCATGGTTTGATTAATTTGCACGTCCTGGATCTGTCGAATAACAGTCTGATCACTCTTTCTGACAGCTTGTTTCACTCACTGTCTGATAAGCTTCAAGAGTTTTATCTGTTCCACAATCCATGGAACTGCAATTGCAGCTTGCAATGGTTGAAGACCTGGTTCTCAGCTCACAAATATGTGAAATATAGCCGAGAAGTGAACAAGGAGTATTCGATCAGTGGTTTGAGCATTCTTTCTGAGTTGCAACCGAAATGTGCTAGTCCTCCGGAATTAAATCAAAAAAATCTCTTATCACATTCTGCCAGCGGCGATTCAGTGAAAACAGGAGATCTAAAATGTCATCCGAAAATATTTACGAAAAACCGAGCGTACGAAATCGCCAAAAATCAAAATATAACATTTTCATGTGACTTTCACGCCAATCCTTCCGGCGTTGTCACTTGGTCCAAGAATGGCATGGTCGTTAAAAATCATTGGCAGAGGATGTATTGGAACCATTCTCAGGGTGTAAGGTTTACAGCGAGACTGTTTTTGCACAATGTCGAAGAAAACGATAGTGGTATTTGGAGGTGCAATTTAGACACGACCGTTGGAAAAGCACAAGCAAATTTTACGTTGAAAGTTATAGCGACTCCTATTAATTTTGATTTCAAGTCGATTCTAAAATATGCCGGAATCGGAGGTATGACATTTGTTCTGCTGTTGGTGGTGATTGGAATCACCATTTATTGTGTTTATGGCTTTCAAATTCAAAACAATAGAAGACCGGAAAAATCGTCAACTAACATCCTGATAGATGCCAAAGAATTGGCCATCAAACAGATTCATGCCAATTATCATGTTATCTCCAAGCCCGGTAAAGAAGTGGAGTTCAATAACAAGCTTATCGTGTCACAGATAGATAAAGCCCAATATTTTAATCCGATTCTAATGGAAAATACCACATCATACATTCAGCCATGCTTAGAACAATCACATTCTCCATTTTCTCATTATCTTGTTAATGGATCCTCATCAATATGTCCACTACATGGAGAAATGATTAACCAGCAATCATCAAAATCAGAAGATAACGTACGCGTCAAAAACATGAATCTTTCAATTTCATCAACCGATTCTAACACTGCCCACAGCTCTGCAAACCCTTGTCCGATTCATGGAGACGTTTTATCATACTTAACCTCTCCTACATCATCAATATGTACAACAACTCATAATATACACTCTCCTTGCATAACCTCAACAATGATGGGAAAACCAACAAAAGATTATGTACTCAAAGTGACCACATCAAATTATGTAACGGATGGGTCATCAGATTCATTTTCCACAAACATGAAATACTTGTCTTCCTGCCCGTCGGCATCATCTTTTAGTTTTAGTTCCGCTCTTTGAAATTCACTGTTGATTTAAAGCATAGCTGATTTATTTTCAAAGTTTGGATTATACTGAATGACCAAACGCAAAGAAGAGTTTTGTTAATTGATGATGCCTAAGATGATAAAAGGATGTTCATTATCTATTTAACAGCGCTCAAAGATATTGAGGATAATAGATGGGAATGAAGAATATTTTTTCCAAAGATTAAATATATATTCTAATTGTCATAGAAGTAAATGTGATACTATGAATCAATAGATTCTACATTTTTTACATAATTATATTATATTTACTCTTATTTATTTTAATGATCATAAAGCAGTACTATGGTGTTTTATTATTATTATTATTATTATTATTATTATTATTATTATTATTATTATTAT
>JBBMKC010234087.1:0-11317 GCA_037834085.1 Bipalium vagum | reverse complement strand
CTGTCTTAGTTTTCATTTTTATAAAAAGATATTTAAAAAATAAAATAGTCAGTTACTTATGAAACACCCTGTAATAACAATAATAATAATAATAATAATAATAATAATAAAATGGTAATTAATAATTTTTTGCAAAACCTATTCAATTTTTCCAAAAGAAATTTTTTTATATTATTTTTTTGTTTTACTGAGTCATTATTCGATATAATTATAAATAAAGGTAATGTGTGGAAATATATTTTATCAGAAGAAATATTGTTTTCATTAATATTTAATAATATTTAAGTCTCTTGAAAATTTGTAATTATTTAAATTGTAAAGAGAGCCAATTAATTGGATTAAGAACTTTATTAGTAAATGTCAAAAGAGCCCCTCAATGTAACTTAAAATTTTTATCTGTAAACAAAGACATGCGAAACATTTATTTATTTTCGACATGTTTCTTTTTAGTTTCCTTGCAACGGCGTAATCGTTCGATTGTTATATTGCGAAATGAACCAATGAATCTTTGTTTCAAATCTTGCCACGAAAAAATTGGTTGTAAATAAACTACCTGCTGTCGCGAAGCAAAAAAATGAGAGGCCTTAGTAATTCTCGAACTGCTAAAGAGCAGCGTGCAGGAGCACCATCTCGATTGAAGAGCATTGATGAAAATGGCAGTAATTTATGAAAGCATTCCCAAATATTTATGATACCACGCATACATTTTTGAAATTATTTAAGATTTAATTTTATAATTTAAAATAAAACGTTTAAATTAAAACGTTAAAATTTAACCACGGGGGCTTCTGAAGTTAACGATTATTTAATCGATTAATCGAAAATTCATTTTAACAATTATATTTTGAAATTAAAGATTAACAATTCGATTATTTCATTTTGTTTAAATATTCCACATTAATTCACATATTTTAATTTAAAATAAATTTTAAAGTGTAAATCTGAAAATATATTTCATCAAAATCTTGGTACTAAAAGAACAAATTCAATGGGAAACCATATCAAATCATAATAAATATCCTTCTTCAAACGCACTGCTCCCTTTATCCGACCAGATTTCATTAAAATTTGATACGAATTCTCTGATCGGACTTCAGTTCCGGACCATCGTCCAGTTAAACAATGCTTCACTGAAGTTAAGCCTCGCTCTTTCTCGGTGAAATGAACGAAAAACTTGAACCGAAAACAATATTTTATTTATATTTCACAATATTTCTACTTCTATTATGAGCGGTAATAGAAGTAGAAACATCCGTTGTGTCGTGGTCGACGGCGACCGCCTCCGACACTGACAACGAAATTACAATTTATTATTATTATTTTATTATTACTACTATTATTATTAATATTATTGTTATAATTTATATTAATATTAATATTTATTATTAATAATTAATTAATTACTTAATTAATATTCGAATTTTCACTGGCGATTTCTGTTTCAGGTACCCCCATATTTATCGGCACTGAGAGAATCTATTCCAGGTTGTCCAAGTTGATAGCTTGTTCAAAGAGTAACTCATTTCATTTCAATAATGCTTTCACAAACAACTCAGATTCTGATTTCTATTACAAAAAATGTATTTTAAGATGGGTTGGTCTTTCCGACTTTTTGCCATTATCATCGAGATTGGTTTTTGTTAGACAAGTGTCTTTAGATAGTGGAAGTACACTTGGTTGCTCAATCCTTAACAGTCCTGGACGTAAGTTGGTTTCTGGTGAATTTATGTTTATGATTTTAAAGCAAACCACACGACCGTCTTCAAAATATTATATTATTTTATCGGATTTATTAATAATAATTATCGGGTTGTCAGGAAATTAACGTCGTTCTTTGTTTAACTATCTTTGTTTAAACTAACCTATTTTATTTATTTGACAGCGCCAATTTGAATTTTACAACTTGTAGAGAATTGTGTGCACATAGTTTTATTAATTGTTCAAGTAAAATATTTGAAACTATTTCATCAACCAGGTCCTCTTGGAACTTTTCATTAACCTAAGAAAATTTAATGAAATCTGACAGCCCTTATTTGGTCGTCAGACAGAAAGATAGATGGTTGGTTCCAATATATTTTCTCCAGGTTTGTTATCACTTCTTGTAAAGCCTTATTCAAAATCTTATCCCTCCTGACCATACATAGTTTTTCATTATATTAAAAACCCTTTAGATGAGACCTTTATCCAATGTTCAAGATGATTTCTTGTTAATCGTACCTCAAATCATCTTCCTTCGAATTTCTTCGAAAAGTCTTTTTTAATCGAAAGATATTTCATTGTCCTTCATATCTCACTGAGCCCTCAAAGCCCATCCTGTTGTCAAACCTGCAAAACCCGATCTAACGTTCCGTTATCAACAACCCAAAGTATATTTTCGCCCTCGTTCAAGTCAGCCTCGTTCATGGCATTGGTTTCATGCGAAATTCTCCTTCGCCCAGCAATATTAATATGCATTTCTTGATGGATGTAACGAATTGATCTGACATCAGTAATTCCCTGTCTCAGTTTGCCCAGCAAGAATTCACTGGAGCGTATCGTTAATTCATTTAAATATCCATTCAATGTCGTCCATTAATTAATTGTGGCAGTTACAATTTAATTTCCTAATTAAAAATTTATTAATATTTTCTGTAAGATTTACCAAAACAATTTTTGAATTATTTTCATCTTTGGGGTGAATCGTTTGAGAAATTTTGTTTTATATTCGTTATCATAAATATTATTATATTATTTTCTGCCTCTAGGCCATAAGAAGGGGATTTGTTAATTTTATCGATTTTCATCAAACGAGGTAGACATGTTGTTTTAGTCAGCCATTTTTGTTTGAGTTTAAGAAGGCTTTTTAAATGTCAACTACATGTATATCGGGAAAAGATGAATTGCTCTCATTATTCAATTATGATAGATTACTGGTTATGGTGGGAGAAGTGGAACCAAAACACTCAGCGGCCCAAGATTTGTGCAAAGCATTTAATGTAAATAAAAACTGTTTTAGTTCATAAGCAAGAAAACAAAACTCTGGAAGGACTTGTTTTTAAACCTACGAAGAACGGGTGGCAGCAGTAATTATTTTTATTCGTAAACGTCGCTCCAGCAATATCTCTGACATTTTACCGAAGATTTCCATTTCAGCAACAAGTGGTAGAAGAATTAAGAAAGAGGATGAATTCAGAACATTTCCACTTCTATCAGATGATCAACAGGCTAAAATATTGAAGATAATATAATACATGGGATAATTACGTGGATATGGACAAGAAATGGTTTGAGTTGTATTCCTTAAAAGGTGAAAGATATCATGATAATAGTTCATGATAATAGTATCTACAATAAGTAAGACTATTTTTCCGATGATGATGATAATCACAACTGTTGCATAACTAAACTCCGAATTTAGTTTCAACGGTCTTATGGAGTAGTGATTCAGATACAGCACAAAGCCCAACCATCTATGAAAAATCTCACCCAAAGATTATGTGCACAAAACTGACTGCAACATGACTTCTATCGTATTTTAGGAACTGATGTGTGAAGAAATTATGCCTTATTATTATTAAATAAGATGCATTTATTCAAAAAAGTTTTTATTCAAATGGATAATGATAGTACACAAGGCAATGTTCAAAAGTTAAAGGGCTTTGGAGACAGTATAATTTCAACAATCATTCACTTTTACAAACCAGAGAACTCAATCTCCAGAACCAAGCGTTAATGATATCGGACATTTTCATTCTTTCAGTAAACGATACCAAAAAAAATATGTAACAACCAGGATGAATTGTAGACAGTGCTACAAGCCGAATTTTGGTCAAGCATAAAAAAGAACTTCTCTTCTCATCACGAAAAATTGTACCATCAACAAGATTATTGCTTGCAAAGAAGCGGGATTAAATATTAAACATGAATGACTTCTATTAATGTCATGTCATTGTTGAAAGATAATATATGAAAAATATCTTTTCTTTCTTATTTACTCTAAAATAACAAATACACTTTTTATGGTTTAGAGGTTGTATTATATGCACATTATTTATTATATTATACATTTATTAATATTATTATTTTTAGAATAAATAATATATTTTTGATGTTTATTAGATATATTATTTAATATTATATACTCTGTGTATAATATATATTATACTACCATATTTTTTATATATTATCATAACATTTAGATTCATTTATAACTTTTATTATTCAATTAATTATTAATTTAACAATTTTTGTTTTAATGCGCCGAAATTACTATTTGAATGAAAATAAATATAATTTCGTAAAAATATTTAGGTCTGAACATCCGGCGTCAAATTTTACGAATTAGTTTCATTAAAATCCAACTTTGATAAGTAATAAAAATATAATATTACAAAGTTTCTATTTTAATTTGGAAAATAGTTATTTTTTATGCCATAATCCTTTTTGAACATTTCCCTCTTGTTATAATGTCGTTGTTTTAATTTAATGCTTGAGAAATTATTTATTAACGTCTTAAAAATACATCTATATGAAAATTAGGGATTATCTCCACAACGAAATTATATATTAAACTCGTGTAAAGTGCTCTGGACAAATTTTGTAGGAAAACGGTTGGCTAAAAATAAAATTATTTTTTGTTTAAAAAAATAATTATTTATTTAATTTTTTGTTTCAATTAGAATATGAAAAATTGCGAAATTATAATTTTTCTTTCACCTTTATTTATATTTTTAAAATTATTTAAAATATTATTTTTTTTATTATTTTACCTGAATGTAGAAACGGAAATTTAAGATAACAATTAACGAACTCTTTGGACTTTATAATAATTATATAAATAAATAATATTTCAGCGTTTCTCTTCATTCATTTTATTATTTTAAGCATAATTTTATTAAAAATAATTTTGCAATTGTATTATTTGGCTAAAATTTAAATGATTATTTGTTTTAATTAAATTATCGTTTTTTATTTCCCGTAAAATTTTAATGATATTAAAAAGGAAAAATCAATTAAATCTCCCAAATTCATTAAATAAGAAATTTTTTGATATTTAGTTAAAACAATTTAATATTTTACAAATTAAAATGGGAAAATATAAAATTCTCCATGGGCGATCTGAAAAATTTTCCAAGTGAAAAAATGATGCAAGCCGACTCCCTTGGAACGATATTTTTCCAGTTTTAAAATTTATGAAAAAAGTAATTAATAATTAATAATTTCTTCTGAAATGCTTAGTAAAAAATAATTAATAACAACAAAATTATTTTAGATCGTTAAGCTAGAAATGCGCGTTTTCATTCGCCACATCTTTTATTTTGCTAATTACATGTAAATGATTTTCAATGGCCACGTGACTGCATTTGAACCTATCAGCAAGTTTTTGAGTAGTTTGCCGAGGATCTGTCCTAAAGGATTCTTCTAATTCATCATCATCTGCCATTTCTGGACTTGGTCCATATTGATGATCTTTGATTGAAACCATCTCCCACATTGACTATTAATATTAGATAGTTGCATTAATTCTCACTGTTTTTTAATAATAATAAGAAATTTAAATAAAAACGTATTATACATTTATTTTTGCATGACATTTCATTTCAAATAGCGTCCATAGTTCCTAATAACATTTTCCCACATTTCTGGAGACAAATGAATTCTACGATAAAAAAAATTTCTTCCTTTGATTCTTGATTTGCTCTTCTGAAAAATCATGGTGGCAATCAGTTGGTGCGTTATCTGGTGAGTATGGCGCTGAAGTTATTCTATCCAAATCTTCAATAAAATCCAAGTGTGAGATGGAGCATTACCAGGCTTTTACAACACCGTCTCATGTTTATTTGAATAGTATCACTGTATTTTGTGCAACACTTTCCTCAATTTTATTAATTGTTGTTGGTAACATAGATCATCAACATTTGCCCAGCAGCTCACAATTAATTGATCCAAAAAATGGACAACATCATCTTGTATCCATGCAAGTCTCGTTTTGGAGCTGATTTTCCGATTGTCCAGACCTCACTCATGAAATTTTTCGTTTTAGATTTTCATAAAGAATTTTTTTCATTTTAAGTAATATTGAGATGTAAAAAGAAATTCTTTCTTTGCCTGCAGAGCAACTTCTGACAAATTTCTAATTTTTTTGCGATATCTTCTTTTAATTGATAAGGCAACCATTTAAAACTTTTTGTTTGTATCCAATGGATTTTAATCATCTGCTTTAGGTAGATTTATTTCAATTCTTTATGATCAATCTTTGGTTAACAACTTTTCCAAATCTTCATCTGAAAAGTGCTTTGGTTGACATGAACGTTGTTTATCCTACATAAATCAAAGTCACCGAAACCAATCTCGACAACAAATTTCAAAGATAGCATTGTTTAAATAATTTTTGGAAGTATCCTTCAACTTTCTACAGCATTTCTTTTGAGATAAAAACAAAAAAGCAGCTCCTCCAACAAATGTGCTTGTTATGAAATAAAACTGGTCAATTTAAATAGATCGATTTGGAGTACAGCTTTACTAAATAATATGCCATTATTTTAACATTTAAATATTAATACTTAACGAATCTTACCAATTTAAATCGACGCTTAAATATTTAATAAATTAGTTTAAAAAAACAAACAGCAAGAATTAATGCAACTACTAAATAAAGCAATATTATCAAACATAAATTGTGTTGTTCAGAATGATTCTGCGACAGTCTTTCGTTGCTTGAAATTACATAAAAATACGAATTTTGTACGTTTGGTCATCCATATTTTAATGGTTTCTGCAATGATAAATGTTACTCATTAAAACGTGCATTCCAAACTTAGCAACCTAATAGTATAGCGATACAATATGAAAATTATGTAAGAATAAGCAAAATATTTTGTTAAACCGATTTCAGATCACTCATATTATATATATTTCACTAAAATTATATATTAACATAGATGTTAAAAATATAATTAAATTAAATTACTTTTCCTCTTCCAAGTTATTCTGTCAATAACTAATGTTTTCTCTAGCCAAAATTCGACGGTGTCGAGTTAAAGGTGACCGTCTTTCTATTCGATTAAAACAAGCGCGACTCGAGTCGACAGAAAGCCGAGATTTGAAGGCGAAAATTTTAATCGAACCGATCGCATTTAGAGTGAAATGTCTGAATTCCCGATTCCAGAACAACAAAAGACCTCGAGGTCGACCGAAAAAAATCCTGCACAATCAAGATAAAATGCTGCCAGACTTTTACGATGATGGTAACATTAATAATCTCGAAGCCATTTCCTCTGTGACAACAGAAGACAAAGTCAAAGACGATTCTCTGCATTTAAAGGTTCTTTCTTGAAGGTTAGAGGACGAGATAATTAAAATGTTTTTTTTAATCAGACCGAATCAGTCTCAAACTCGTTCTTTGACAGCACAAGTGAAGAGAAGTATTCCATTCATCTGAGTACGTGTTCTACTCCTGATACTATTAAAAGCCGTAGTCCCATGGCCCTCACTGGATCTCTTACAACAACAATAAACTCCACCGCCTCCATTTCACAGGTCACAATATCCAATAATGATACTAATGGAATAATAAAGGTAATTTAAAAATCAATTGTACAATGTTTTCATCACATGGTGCTTAGACCTTTTTATTTTAACCATTATTAAATATTAATTGATTCCAAAACACCCTCATAACCCTTGTCACTTCTTCTGGTGGGTCTTTCAACGCATTGTCACAAAAACCGGCGAGGAAATTATGAGAGAACATTTGCATTGTACATTTCACGGCATTTATTTTGATGAGTATTCTTAAGATTTTAAATTAATGGGACAATTTTATTTATTTATTTATTTCTTCATAAAAACAAATCTGGTGATTTATGGGTAATAAAGTTAGAATTTTATTTCCGCAAGATCAAAGCGAAAAATATTATTATCACATCAGATTAATTCATATATTTACGATTAGATTTCGTAGAACCATTCCAGATTTAGTCTGTGCATAATTAAAATTTATTGTTTTAATAATCATTATTTCTTTAAATTCCTCAACGTATTCTTGGATCGTTGGGAAGCTTAAAACCTGCTGTCCACAAGTTCGTTTCGGTTGAGATCAAAAATACTTCACGTTGTATTATTTCTCATACCCTTCATTGTCGTTTAATTATTTTTTAATACTTATTAATAAAATAAAATTATTTATTATATTATATCATCATTTATTAAGACAGGCTCATATCAAAGTGTTTTTTATCGTTTAAATTCTACAGCTTTTCAACAGTTATTCAAAAATAAAAAATAATTTGTTTTAATCATCGAAACAATCTCTCGCATTTAGAATAAACGTGGAAGACCCAGAAAGTATCTGTCAAACGTCAACGACGATTCCAATATAAAACTGACATTGTCGAAAAATAAAAGCGGAAATTTTGAAGTTCTCAGCAAATTCCAAGGAACAATGGAAATGGTGGAGGAGACCATCAACAACAGAAAGTAATGTTTCGAGGCATTTTTTTTAACCGTGGTATTGTAATTAAAGGAATTAAAAATAAATTAAATCATTTAATTATCGGCTTTGATTACCTTGGAAATATATTTGTACGAAATGTTAAGTAAAAATTAATTATTATAGAAGTTATCAATATTATATTATATTATGTAAAAATTACATTATTATTAATATATTTTAATTTATAAAAAAATTTCTTCATAAATAAATTGTCAAAATATTGCAAAAAAATTAATTTTTAATTAAGTGTTTAATTAAAAATTATAATTATGATGTTTTTCATACTTAAAATTTGATGTTTTAATAAATTGTTTTAATGATTCAAAATTTTTCAAAAATACAAATCAACATAAACAACAAATGGAAATTGTTTAGCTAAGAAAATAATACATAATATATTATAATAACATATAAAAAATTCTCATACATATCATTTTTATATTTATATTTTTTCTTTTATTTATATATACTTGTTGCATAATTTTCATATGCATTTATAATCGATTGTTTCATTTTTTAACTGATATTTCTCCCAGAAAACAGAAATGTCTTTAAATATTTCAGTTTATTTGTTAAAACGCAAGGATACAATGTCTTGAATATTTTTTATTAATATTATATGTTTAATTTATTTTACCATCTCCATTCTTCCACTGTTATGTATATTCAATTCAATGATATTTTTCCTGTCAGCTGTTAAGATGTTTTTGTTTGTTCAGAGATTTCCTATTTTGAACCTTAAGACCGCAGAATTACACTTGACTATGGTACGAAAAAGGCACAATGATGTACGCAATATCTTAGTTGATTTTTTATCCACACTTAAAAAGGAATGGGAAATGCACGTTGAAAAGAGGCTTAAAAGATACCTAATTATAGACGTCAAAGGTCCTTTTGAATCAGAGATTAATCAAGGGCAATGACGAAAAAACAAGCAAAAATATCAGATTGTATTGCACGAAACTCAATTCGAACATGGAAGAACATGGTATTATGAAATCAGAACATTTATAATCGATTCCGGGGGTTCGTGGATCCCATCCAACTACCAAAATTATGTATTATGTTTTATTTCCCAACACTCGGGGAATTAGGATTTAAAATAACAGAAATTAATTCAATTATTAAACAATGTGCGGCCAGGACGATCATTAACATCCATAATATCTGGAAAAAATCATAGCCAGACCAGAGAGAAACATTAAAAAAAAACTTCGACGTATCAATGACAACCATATTTTTGATTTGAAATAAATCACTGTTTTTGCTTTTTTAGACATTTTTTTTGACAATTCGATTTGATTATTTGAGACATTTTGGTCATTACTTTGATAATAAAGTGTTGTTCGTAGTTGTTTTGATTTATTCATTTGCGTACAAGTTTTCACCAAAGTGAAAAGGTCAGTAAACTTTACAAGCTAAGTGTTGCGACAAGGTTTATAGTTATTTAATAGTATTTAGTAACATAAAAGACTGAGATAGGCCGTCAATCACCGAGGTTGGAGATTTGACCAATGGAAAAGGTATCTATGAACAGATGTATGGAACTTCCAGATTTTCGGTTCTCTTGGCAGAACATTCGTTAGAAGATTTGCTTCAAAAAGTTATAAGGAAAATTGTGTGGTGCCTACAGTGAAGTTTAGAGATGGTTCCGTTAGTGTTTGGGATGCTTTGGGGGAGTAAATGTTGGTCAATTGTACAAAATAGAAGGAGCCGTGACAAAAGAGGTTTAAAATAAATCAATTTTTGTTTTTGTTGTTTTACGATATTTATACAGACATTCTTTATTATTTTGCTTTTACATTATTTCCTTCGTATTATGTTTTATTTACAGTCACCATTTAACAGATCTTTTTATTTTATTTTGATTTCTTTCGTTTAATTCTTCAAAATTTTCATTTATTAACATAAAATAAATTTACTTTATAAATAATTTAATAATGATAATCTTTCTTTATGATTGACGTCATTCCAGAAATAATTATCCCCAAAAATGGACATATTTTCCCCCGAAATTTCTTTTCATTGTTAACAATTATTTTATTTTAGGACTGCATTTAATAATAAAAACAATTAAATTAATTTCCACTGTTAAGATACTTCAATATATTCCCTTATATAATTTTTAATAAATTCGACTCATTCTCATCTCTTTTCAAAGGGATTTTTAAAGAGGAATTTTCGCTAAAAGTTTTTTTCTATTATGAACAATATTAATATAATAAAAGTTTTATTTACAAATAAAAAACTATTTTCATAATTTATTATAATAAAATATTCATAATAAAATTTTATAATATTGATTTATTTTCTTATTAATATCATTAAAGTTATTTATTCATTCTTTTGTAAAGTCAATGTGCTCCAAAATATAAAAATATTGATTTTTTCTATTGTGTTTTAATTCAAATAAGAGAAATATTTAAAGTAAATTCACGAAATTCTTACCAAAAGTTTTATTTTCTCAATTGGTATATAAAAAAATAATTTTTTAAAAAAATAATCATACTTATTAATAAGCACAGTACAGAATAAATATTATATATTATAGTTTTAAAAGATTAATAATTTTTATTTAAATTTAATTTTTTGAAATTTTTTTAAAATCATTTAAGGATATTATTATTATTATTATTATTATTATTAATGATTTCATTTTACTTATTAATTACTTTAGATTTTTTTTTCAAAGCATGTTTATCTGCTTATCTTAAAAAAACGTTTAACATTAATTCACATTAAAACAAAAAATTGAAATGACCAGAATTTATGTAAAATTTGAAATAGGAACTAGAATTAGAAACTAAATAAAGAATAATAACTAAATCATACTAATAAATAATA
>JBBMKC010234076.1:0-11317 GCA_037834085.1 Bipalium vagum | reverse complement strand
CAATTGTTGCTTTATTGATTGTTATTATTTGCACCACCTAAGAGTTGGAGTCAGGTCTAGATTTGATACACTAAATAATGAACAAAATAAAGGTAAATATCATGTTTACTTAATATGTTTTGTAATGGAACAAAGAGTAAACATTAGATTTTTTTAAAATCGGGAAAAAATTTACAGACTTAATTACTAAAATAAGTTTATGGTGATGATTGAATGTCTCGTAAACAAGTTTATACATAATTTACACGATTTAAAAATTATCTTGATAATTTAAATGACGATGAAAAGCCTAGAAGCCTGGATACTGAAAATCGTTCACATTTGATGGAAAAATACATTCTGGTAGTAAAATGACTGTGATAATGTTAGAAGAAGAATTAAATACAAGTTACTTTACCATTTGGACAACTTAACGAAAGATTTGGGTAAAAGAAATGTTTGTCTCTCATGCATTAAATCAGTGGTTCTCAAAGTAGTCCGTACGGATCTCTTAGGGTAATTGAGAAAATTGAAGTGGTCTTTGAAAAACCAAGTGGTACATGGGGGTTCTTGAGATAAGACTAAGTTATCGAGAAAACTGATTGTGATTATTAAATATTAGTATTAAATTCTAATTGTAATGTTTTGCATAATTTTATGTACTAGTTAATAGTTAATTTTAATTATTGTAACTATAAATTAATAATTACAATTTTTTAATAATAAAATTTCAATAAAAATTAAAGCATTACTTTTTATCGCAATTAATTTATTATTTTTAGGCATCAAAATGACAAATGTAGATAGGAAGAAAAAATGAAGACAATATAAAGAGCATTACCTGAAATATGTATCCCGTCAATTGACAGTGAGGAATTACCATTTTGCCTAATTTGTTAAAAGATATTGAAAAACAAAACCATGGAGCCTTCAGAGTTGAAGGAACATTCTGGGAAGTTGCACTCTAACAACGTCTTTGAAAATATTAATTACTTCAAAGACGTACACCAAGAAAACAACTTTATTAGATATTTTTTCTACTATGACACATAAAATGATGATGGTCTGCGTGCCTCTTACAATATTTCTTCTGTATTGCTAAAGCAGAAAAAGCTCATGCAATTGATTTGTATTATGATTAATCCAGTTATTCGTGAAGTGATGACAACTGTTCTTTAGAAAGATCCGGAACTAGTTTTGAGAGTTATCTGGCTTCTGACGAAATGGTCAGTGATAACGAAAGAAAGAAATGCAATATTTGGCGAAATATAGAATTCAGTTTGCATTTAGATGAATCAACATTATCCAACAATGAATCTGTGCTTTTGGCGTATGTAAGATTTATCCATAATGAAAAAGTACACAGAAAGTCTTATTTGCTCGGTCTATGGAAACCTATAATAAGAGACACTATTTTAACACGATGAAGATGTATTTTGATGAAAAAGAAATATAAATGAAAATATCTTACCGTGTGCAACAGACGGTGCTGCATCTATGGTGAGGGGCTATCGAGGTTTCATTGCATTTCTTAAGAAGAAATCCCGAACGTTTTGGCCAGTCACTTTTTCATCCATCCTCAACATTTTTTTGATAGAAATCTCACAATACCCCTGAACACAAAAAAATCTATTTATTTTAATTAAAAGGCTTCTTCTCTTTGTGCACATTGGTTTTAATTTTCACCTGTTTTTTTATTGTTTCCTTTTCTACTGTTTTGTGTTATTCAATCTGTTTTCGCCTGACGTCTGCTCGTTGTTTCGCCCCTCTTTTACGTATTTCTGCCTTTCATTAGCTGCGCAGGTCTGCATCCCTGTTCTTCTTCCTAATACATCATTCCAAACAACAAGCCAAAATACACCAGCAAACGCTTAACCTTGTCTGACTCTAGAGGTTGTATTTCCCAACTTCCCCTACACATCACCCATTTGTTTATTCCGATAGAAAACCTTATACATTATTTCAAAATAAAAAAAATATCACAGATCAAAAACAAAAATTAAAAAAGACCTTAAATTTTTTCTCGGAATTCACAAAAGGTGTTGAAAATGTGTAGCATTCTCAGGAATTATCCCCTCAGAAAAATTATAAAATATCCTTCACCATAAAAATATATACATATATAAGTCTTCACCATGGAAAAAGGTCCCTCTTCAATGCTTTATATATAAACGTAAATCTTAAAATATCAAAGAAAAACATAATATTTTCTAATGATTATCTGTCTTTTCGTCCTCATACTATTGAGCTGTAGTATTTCAGGCTACTCTGGCAATAAGAATTAGGGATAAAAACATTACTAAGACAAATATTTCCTCCAATACACAGTGAGCAGAAGATATTGGACTATTTCCTCGTCTTCTGTTTGTCATGAGGCCCTTATATATCCTTTTTGTTCTCGTCCCACGAGCCTTGATAGTTTTGTATTTTAACTAGAAATAAAATAAATAAATAAAATTTCTCCACCGTGATTGCTGCTGTTAACAAAATTAAATCATATCTATTGATTTCGAAAATCTTCAATTAGTAGTCTTCTAAAAATCATGAAGAATTCGAATACTCAGAGATACGATAACTTTTCATAGGAAACCGTCTTACACACTTCTTCTCGCTCTTTAACACAGTTTTTTAATTCTTACAACGACTAGATTCGTCTCTAGTAAATGAAATATCTGACATATATTTTTACCGATTATTAACCTATATATATATTAATCTATAACTGCAAGGTGATGACATAAATCTAATTAAATCTAAGCCTTATATTTCCACTTTCATGGAAAGACTACCCATTTATAGGTGAAATATTGGACATAGAGACTTCAGTCAATATCAGAGTATAAAAGAGATGAATAAATGTCCATCTGATGATATACTTATAGTTTAAGTGGAACATCTTGAAGATGATACGAAATTGTGTTTATAGGACTTTTTTATCAGACCCTTTTCAGATCAAAGATACATCGATGGACTCGTCCATTGAGATAGAGCTTTTTGATTTGAGAAACGATTTTGAACTGAGACCTTCTCAAAAACGTCATGTTTATCAAGAATTTCTTACTTCTTATACAAATATTTCTTACTACAAAGGTTTCAGCAAAGTGTCTCAGATTTTAGTATGCAAATTAATTACTTGCATATTGTTCAGAGAGGAGACCTGAGACTTCGGCTACGGCCCTAGAGCCTAATATTGAAGAAACATTAAAGAAACAGTAAATTCATCCATATTTTTAATTTCGTGTATTAAAAATATAATGCTATTTATGATTACTTATCTTCTTTCACTTAATTATTATATGTAACTATAACGGTTTCAATAGATTAACGGTTTCAATCATAAGAGAATATAATTTAAACTTCTAAAGGTTTTCTTTTTTGTAGTAGAAAGACAGAGGGAGTTCATGGATGAAAGAAATCTATTAAAGGGGATCCATAGTCTGGAAAAGTTTGAGAAACAATGCATTAAATGAAAAACAAAAATTTTAAATACTGTAAAGATCTCCTAAATTCTCTTGAAAACAATCCAGATTATATTGACTTAATTTTAACTGGTAAGGAGACGTGTTGTTTCAAAAATGGTTCACAAACCAAGAGTCAAAGTATCAAATGAAAGTCAGTAGATAAGCCCAAATCCAAAAAATTGTGTTTAAAACAATTAAGAATTGGTGAATCAAAGTTTGGTGAACGTTTTTTTTCACGAAATGAACTAATTAGTTGATCGCCTCGTTTGTGCGATTTCACATCTCTTGAATTTTTTCTTTGTAGATATGTCAAATTAATGGTCTACACTTTGTGAGTTCTCTAAACCAATATCGAACACGCTATTCCTGAAATTTCATCTATGGAAAATTGGAAAATTGGAATCAACGAATGGCTATCTGCAAACGAGCTCTAGGAAGACATATGAGTGATGTTGAGTTCCATAATTGATAATCTGTAATGATAATCTGTTTAATTTAGTTTGAAATAAAAATTGTATTCATATATCAAATACAAGTCTTTTTATTTGAAAAACAAAATGCGTCATACTTAATGGAACACTTTTTATTATTCAAAATTACGAAAAAATATTGAACTTAACAATATTATATTACAATAAACATTTAATTATAAACAAATAATTATATGCACAGCTATAATTCTCTGTGCCCATCACATTTTATCTTTCCTAATTTATTTTGAAGAAACGAAAAAATATGTTGGCAGTTATCTGACGAGGTGAACAATATAAAATTATTGGGATGGAATAGTGTGACACTGATTGATATTTTGCATATGTTTCATATGTTCATGTGTATTAGAATCATATAATGTCACAGTTAATTATATTTGAATTAATTTAGAGAGGTGAATCCAGAAAAAATGTCATAAATATTAGAAAAATCTCCTTTTAACATTGAATCTTCTTATCCATAGTTTGAAACTGGTGACTTAAATTAATTAAAGATAAGGTGATTAAGCTGAAAGTCAAAGAATGGAACCGTCGGTTGGACAGTGTTTGCAATGGATTTTTCAGAATCGTTAGACTTTGCAACTGATAAGTCCATGTGCATAGCATACATTATAACTACGATCTACGAACCAGAATTTGTTATATAGATATTCATAGAATTAAATTTAATATAATTTTATATTATAACTATTTTTGAGAAATATGATTAGATTAACTAGATTTTATTCTCATACTTCAGTTAAAATTTCCTCTTGGTGTTAGAATGTTAATACTACTAATAATTTTAAAATCATTTAAAAGGGTGAAAATTCTTAAATCTATAAATATGATATGGATAAAACTACCAACAGTTTTATTGAACAGTTGACTGATTCATACACTAATGGTTGAGTTCTTATCCTTATAAAATAACAAAGACTATTGTGTATGACAGTATATAATAGCAATCAGTAATCTCTCTATAACTTCAAAAAAGAATTGGCGAAATACAAAAATGATCAGAAAAAGTAGTCCCTTGCTAGACGTTATTTGCTACAATAAAGATGATAATCGACTTTAATTGAATATTAAAACAAATATCACATTTTTGTTAATGAAGTAGGTTAGACAAGTACTTGATATAAGCAATTAACTTCAATTTTAGATTAATAAGAAAATTATTTTTTAAAAATAACAATGTAAGCAGAGAATTAAAAAAGCAAATGATTTCTCATCCAGCTAGAGAAAATGATTCGTGGACTGTCAATCAAGTCTGAAAGATTACCTTAAAGCCGGTCAAGCTCGAAGAGATTTATTTGTAATCCTATTGCATATCAACTTTAGGGAAAATAGTGTTAACTGTAACAATGAAGAACCATTTTTATACTTTCCTCAAAATCACTGTTGATCAGTGTTATTGAAGAAAGTATGTTAACGTGCTGCCAACCAAGACCCTGTTGGTAGACTTTATTTTATCAGCCTTGCATTCTTTAGTGCAAAACTTAAAAATAATATATTTTAAAGTAATCCGCTATAAAATATTTAATAATATTAATATAATACTAAGTTAAAAATTTGGTTTCATCATATTAACATTTTAATAGTAACAGATGATTCCAAATACTTATATTAGGTGATGTTTAAACAATGTTGTATTAATAAAAAATAAATAAAATAACAATATCTATAAAGCGAAAATTATTAACATTCTAAAATAAATTAAATTTTTATTTATATCACTAAGAAATATTTTCCGGAATTATTTATATATACCTTCCCAGAAACATTTAGTAGCTGTGAATGCACAAAATAATCAAAATAATAACAATAATTTATATGAAGCCGATACAGAAGCAATTATTAAATAATTTAATAAATAATAAAAACCAGTAATTCAAGTAAATAACTTATATTAAGCAAATAATTAAATAAATATATAACAACAGTGAGCTGAATTGTCTATATGAAAGTTCACCAGTCTTGTTTGAATTAAAACAATAAATAATTAGTTAAAAAATAAAGCGATATAAAATTTTTACTTAACATGAACTATAAATTGTTTTCAAAGCGACATATTTTCTAAATAATTCTGCCATTAATCTATGATACATTCACATATAAAATTGAAAAAATTCTATTAAGAGATTTTATATATTTCCGAAGTTAGAGAAACCAATATATCCCATATCTGTAATCCGACGTTTTTGATATATTTTGGAGGAAGAGTAAATCCATGATTTCCTTGATCTGGTAATTCCACAGTAAAGCTGAATGGTATTTTCAATGTTCCGACAGCAAAGTCATCTGAGCTACCACTAGCTGGATCTATATTGTTTTATAATATATATTATAGATGATAATATTAATTGTTAGTACACGTACAGAGAATATCTGGTGGTCGACCTACCATGTATAGGGCCTTGTATTTATTTTGAATATTAAAGGCTGCTGTGAGAGCAACACTTGTCTTAAAATATTAAAGAAGTAATGAAAAAATATTAAATAAGGATTTGTTTAAAACAAAACAAATTCTATCTGCATAATTTAAAGTCTAAATAAATTAATATCAACTATAAAAATATAATAAAGGAACAGATTTTATGACTTATATTAATAAAATAAAAATTTGAAATCAACTAAAAATATTTTATTTTTCAATATCGTGGTTGATCATTAAGGATAGAGTTTTCATTAAAATTAAAAAAACACTGAATTATTAAATTATTAAAAATATTATTAACATTTAATTTAAAGTAAAATGAGGAAATTTCAGTTTTAACTGGATTTGTTTCGAGTGCATATAAGCAAATTAGTTCTGAATATTGCTGCTTGTTTTAATGCATTCTTCAATTTCATCAATTATTTATGAGTTGATTAATGTTATGTTACTTTAGAAGACTGTTTTAAGTAGAAGTCTTGATGAATATTGATCTTACCTTCAAAAATTATTATATATTAATATTCAAAGTCCCAAAAACCTTGAGATTGGAATATAGATTCATAAATTTATTTTTACATACTATTTATAACTAAAATAGTATGTAAATAGTAATATATTATGCAATAGAAATGGGGGGGGGGTAGATAAGAAAATTTTAAAAATATATTATATCAATAAAATGTGTTAAAGAAATTTTAATTGTTTCCATTTTGATATGAGAAATTGATTTTTGAGTAGAAAAACCAAATGGTTAATTTGATTTGAAACCTTGGCAAAAGATTTATGGTTGAATTTGTGATAATGCTATTGTAAAAGGATTTGTGAACAGGAAGAATGAAATATATCTGTATACTCCAATTTTATAATATTTACAGGGTTTCTTCGAGACATACTTTCCTCAACGTTTTCGTAGATCAAGATTAACTTCTCAAATTATAGTTCCAAATGTGTGACAGCTTGCATATCAGTTTTCTTAATGTAATAATGGATTTCACAGATGGAAAGAAGATATTTTTGTCTTTTCTGATTCTAATTCAGTTTGAGTATACAGAGTTATTCTTAAACTTGGTATACGATAGAGAAAAACATGCGTTGTTGAGCCTAAGATCTTGACTAATCTTTCTAACTCTTTCGCTTTCAGTATTTTTTACAATTAGCCTTCATTTAATCAAGTAAATACATGATTATGATCTTTGTTCTCCAAGAGAAGGCCACCTTTTCAATATTTTTAGTGTTTTCCCTTCATGTAAATCTATAACACATTAGGTATTAGTTTAAATGCAAATCAAATGCAAACTCGAATTTGTTCTATTATTATGCCTTGAATAATAAAACGGAAAATATACGTTTAAATGGTAGGACAGTTTGTTATATGAAACATGACAATGAAATATGATTCGAAATAAAGAAAAATTAATAAAAGGAAGATTTAATATATTAATTTTTATAAATGAATAAAGTTCTTGTTATTGCAAGACAAAAATCAGATATAAAAATAATAAAAACTTAAACATGAAAAATATTTTTTACGCGTTAAATGTAATAAAATATGTTTAAAAAATATTAAAATATGTATAAAATATATAAAATAAAAATGATTTTATTTTTATTTTTCATATAGTCAGATGAATAGTTCACAGAAAATTTTTGTCCAATTCAATAAATGGTAATTTAATATTATAATTAAATGAAAATTAGGTTGTAGGAAAAGGAAATGAATAATAGAAAACATTTTAAAGTACGAGAAATTAATAATTACCATGTCCAGATAATTTAATGGATAATGTTCATGACTAAATCCATAAGGCTGTAAAATATATTGACCGAAGGCGTGTAAACTAAGAACCAGCTTGATTTTGTCTTTAAACTTGGTTAATTCATTAATGATAGATTTAATTTCCTTTTCGGAACCCGCATTCGGTCCTCTGTATTGATCATCACAAGGATTCGTAGATGAGCTTGCTCCTAAAGTGGTTATATTAACGCAAAGTTAATTTAAAAACTCTTAAAATCTTAGATTCATCGAAAGTAATTAAAAAAAGAATATTTTATTTCTTTAAATCGACAAAAAACTTTTTGAACTTGTACTTTTATTATGAATCTACAAATTTAAACAAATTTAAGTGAATAGTTATTATTTTATTTTAATATTATTAATAATTTTATTTATTTATTGTTATCTTTATTATCAATTTATTATTTTATTTTATATAAAATATTATTAATAATAATATTTTTTAAAAATGTTACTTTTATAAAAATAATTATAAATAAAAAAATTATTTAAATTTTATAAATAATATATATATTAATTTTAATATAGTGAAAAATAATTTTTTCAAGTATACGCTTTTTAAAAACAATTTTGAACACAAAATTTTATTTATACTACTATCTTTAAACATGTTTCGATCTCTTATTTCAGATCTTCAGTCAATTTTATTCTTCTTCGATGTTTATCTTTAAATGATATCACTTTCATATACATGAATATGGTCTATAGAGTATAAATATTTTATTACTTCATATTTAGTTCTCATGATCTTCAGAATAAATTTGTTTCATTAAAAAAAAATGTTGTGAAACTTTTTAAAAATAAATTTTTAAATTTATATTTATATATAATTCCTTTATTCTATTTTCATAGGTTAAGTATACTTTTATTTAATTTTACTGTTAGATCGTGATAAATAAACGATTCTTTTACTTATCACCCATAATGTCACCGATGATAATATTATACCTGTGAAATAAAGTATCACTTTATGATTAATTATGAATCACAAGAAATAAACTTTGTACGAAATAAAAAGAAAACTGCCTTTTAAGGTCATCCAGCTTGTCCATAAACATGGGTTAAATGTCACAAAATAAGTTTTTTTCCATCTTTGGTAAACATCAACAGATTAAGATATGAAGCTACAGAAAAACTAGGACTTGAATATAAGAACAATTTCTTATAATATAATATCTAATAAATAAAATGAATAATCAAAAATTAGTTGTCAAAACAAATAATCCGTGTGGACTAAATACGAATAAATTAAGAATGACCAGTACAGATTCCAAAAATTGCAATTAAGTAAATTAAAACTTCCGGTGTTTATCTAAATATGAAATTTATATATACGATGAAATTTCTTTTATATCATCTAATGTTATCTTCTCTACTATTCATTTCCTTCTGCGAATAAGTCTTTGGAATGACTTTGCGTGATCTTCTTGATTTTTTTTCTGACGTCATTGCTTCAGCGAGCGCATTTGGACTTTAGGAACGTGTAACAAAGAACTTAAGATTTAAACAAACGTATCTTCGTTATTAAGAATTACTTTGCAAGGACTGCCTACAAACATGTTGAAGAAAGATGGGAAGCAAACTTCAGAACATCTGTACCGAGTAAATCGATAATTTTCAATCTTCTATGGAAATTTGAAGTAACTGGAAGTGTGTCAAATGTCCCTAAAGAAGATCATCCAAAAACAGTTCGTTTAAAAGAAAACAGAGATATAGTGACAGGTGCATTTTTTCATTTTCATAAAACCTATCCGCTACGTATCGAAAGAGCTGAACATTTCTCAAACCTCACTCCACCGTTTCTTGCATAAAATTGATCTAAAATCAAACGAATCTCATCTTCTACATGCCATAAATGACCCGGAAAAAATGATAAAAAAGTTAAAAGGCCAAGCAGATTTTAGTGTCAGTTTATTTCTTTATCTTTGCTTAAATAATCTCAGAACTATTAATTATATTTCACAGGTAAACTGAAATATTACCTTATTAACACGTAGACAATGATTTCGGGTTTAGGATTAAACCGATTCATACATTTCGTAAATGCTGTACTGACATATTTTCGTTGGTTGTACTGTCATGGGACCCAGATACAAGATTTGTTTTTATTACTTCGGAGACATTTTATGTTCAGTTTATTATGAAAGAGTAAATAATTATTTTTAATATATCATTTTAGCTGGATTTACAACTTTACTTATTTTTTTTGGTAAATTATAAAATAATTTTGAAAATTATGATCGAAATAGCTGAATGTAACATTTTATATACGTATTTTCGGTAATATAAAATAAATAAATTTTGACATTATTTTCTTATGGATGATATATAACAGAAATTATTTGAGGAATGTAATGAAAAATGAAAGATCATAATAATTATAATAAACATAAAAATGAAAAGAAATCCAGCTCTATAATAATGATAGGCAAATTATTTATTTACCTCCCCACTGAAACGGGAAATTTCTATTCATATCTACTCCAACACATTTTGTGAATGTATATCTTGATCGGTTTTTTCTCCATAATCGATGCTATTTTATTTTCATTTAATTATTAACGATGAAAAATAATTACCGTTTCATGACTATATTCATAGCCGTCGGGATTTACTAAGGGTACCACATAAAACTGATATTTTGTTAAGCTTTCGAGAGCATCGGTGGTATTCGACAACAGCTAAAAGTAGGTTATTGAAAGGAGAATATTTGATGAATACCAACTTTATCAATAACAAACAAAGCCGAACTTGTGGCAATCCATTCTCTGGCATGAATTCCTCCATCCAGCCACACGATAGGCAAGCTTTCATTTTTGGAGATCTGTTTAATGAGATATGGAGATATTGGTTTTTATTCTTTTGAAATGTGAAATATAGGTCAATTTTAATGATATTAACTTGTTTTCAGTCCAAAACGTGGGAAATATAAGATGTTCTCGTTAGCATTAGATGATTACTAAAAAGTGTTTTCTAAACTATTTTTTACTTCTGAATCATGTTAGAAATAAAATTTCAGTCATCTTTTTAAACAGAAAAATTAATTTCAAATTCGCTTTGTAATATCCTTTATTATTATTATTATTGTTATTATTATTATTATTATTATTGTTATTATTATTATTCTTATTATTATCATTATTATTATTATTATTATTATTATTATTATTAT
>JBBMKC010234065.1:0-11317 GCA_037834085.1 Bipalium vagum | reverse complement strand
TCTTATAAACATATTTTTATCCAATGAAATTGCTGGAAAACATTTTCTAACTTTTATTTCTCACATTTCCACTTTACAAGATAAGATAAACAAGCAATTTCAAACGATATAAAAATGTTGAATATGAAAGCAAATAATAAAGTTCGCAAACCGAAATTAGTAAAATGAGAAGATCGGATAATATTACCTCAACTATGTGGAAACAATGACGACTTTTTCAGGTGGAGAAATATTTTGTTGGAAATGGAGAGATTAATTAAGAAGTCAAAAGTTATAATTTATTAATACATAAAACAATTTATTTGGATAGATCACATTAGATACAAAATTTTTCTGGAATTTTCTTATTGCTTGGGCACTTTAGTAGAAAGGTCCTGGTAGTGAATTTGTTTATGTAATAATTAAGATGGAAGAAACGAAATTACTGTGATTCACAAAATCAATAGATCTTTCTCATAAATGTCCTGGTAGTGAAAATTGTGTATGTAATAATTAATGGTGATGGCTAGAAACGAAATTACTGTGATTCACAAAATCGATGGCTCTGTACACCAAATCAATATATACCGGATTATTGATGCTCTCAAATACAGCTGTAATGAATAAGAATTAAAAATTAAAACTGGAGCGCTACAAACCTTTTGCGGTTGTGATATGATTGGGTACAGATTTGTCCGTGCGTTCACGTAAGATTTCCCAAATGTTCCGATTTAGTGTGCACTCAACAATTTTTGAGTCATATTTTTCTCGGTACTCCTTACGAATCTTTTCGATGATGCCGAACGGTTTATTTTCGCCAGTCACGTACAAGTTGCCAATGTACATGGGTAAAAACCTTTTAAAACAATAAAACATTGATTATTCCATTGCTACTTTTTAAATAAATTTAATTTAATTAAATTTTTTTTTCCATTAGTAATATTAATAATTATTCAATAATGACATCTATAATTACTCCGGATTTCTGACATATTCACATTTCAAGAGAAAATCAATGGAATTCAGATTAGGTGGTTTCCATTTCAAAATCGTTTCACACTTGCCAGTCACGTAAATGTCTTGTTCATCTGAAGGTTGAAATATCAATCCATCCATTTCGTGACAGAGTTCCTTGCGGAATTTGCCTTCCCAAATATCTTTAGTTTTAGTGAGGGGCCAAAACCCTTTTGCTCGGACTCCAAAAGATTCCTTCCGTCGTAAATTCGGTTGGACGAACCGTGATCGAGTATCAATCAGTTTTTTTTGAATGGTCATCAGGCGATATTCAAATTTCTTATCGCCGATATATTCATTTTCGAGGCACATGATGTCATAGATGAGATAACGGGGAGTATTTACACCCTGGAATTTATCGATTACCATTTCACCGTCCACCAGAGTATTGGAATAGTGCTCCTCTTCGTTTTTTGGGAAATTGATTTGTTCGACTTTATACACGCAGTTATCTCGGTCGAACATATACACGAGATCTTTGTCGGCAATTAGCATCATATATCGAGTCCCATCAGCCTTCCAGCTGACCATGTACTTTTTCTTTGTTAATAGTCTAATATTTTCCGTTGTCATAGAAATAGGTTGACTGCCGATGAACCCGTATCTAAATTCAAATATAATTTTAAATAATAATTATAAATAATATTGATTTCATGAATATAATAATTTTAGATAATAATAATAACTATAATGAAATTAAGAAGCTAGTTGCAAAAATAATAATTAAATCTCATTTGAAAATTAAAAATAAAATTAATGTTTCACATATTCGTTAAGATTAATCAAATTTTAATTTAAATCAATAATTTTTATATCGAAATTTTTAATTTTCTGATTTTAGGCAAACAACGATCTTTAATATGTTCCGGGATCATGGAAATAATGTAATTATCAATAGAACCGATCAGTTCAGAAATAATAAAATCTCATTTAATAAAACACTTCAATAAGTCAATGTTGAAATATTCGATTGTTTAAGCTTATCAAATTTTTTTAAATTACCTAACTAATTAATTTAAATGTTCTGAAATTTTTTTGAAAGTTTTTGTGTTGACTCGACCTTCAATGAAAAACTCAATTACTTAATAGTTATTATTGATTTTATTTTAACTGTATAATTTTCAACATCTACATACTATATTCTCAGATTTTTATAATTTTCGATTTATTTTACTCAATGATATTTATTTATTCAACATCACATTAAATTGAACTTTTTATGAATGGTATATTTAAATTTTGTTCAAAAAATAAGCTAGTAATTTGATTTTATTGAGTTATAAATGTAACAAAAATAATCAAAACTTGATTTTTCATCACTAAACAAACATCTCTCACTTTGTGGATCTCATCAAATCACGAACTTTCTGCTGAACCTCTTCAATTACAGTGGTGTCAGTCACAACGGACACACCCATAACCCCTTCCATAAAAGCAGCAACTTTTGGAGCAATAAACGTTCGGCGCATCTTGACCTTGTGTTTTGACTTTTTCACTTTTGTACTGCTGAGATTGTTTTCCTGATCTGACTCACTACTGGTCTCCGTTGACAAGCTTAAGTAATCTTGGTTGTCGGACTCGTTTTCATCGTCCCGATCGTCTTCAAAAAATGGAAATGTCAACGAATCCTGTTCAAAAAAACCGAAGTCATCTTATTACCCCAATTAGGCTGGCATGGAGCTTCAAGTTTAAGATCTTCACAATCGAATCTTTTAGAAAGTTCATCCAGATATTCTTGCTTATAAATACCAGGGGGTCGAGCGTTGGCAAACAAATGGACAGCAGTATCTAGTCTACGATATTTTTAATAAGTGAGCCACAGATAAAACTGACACGAACTCCACGTCGCATTTTTCATACAGATACGATATTATCATGAAACCGGTACGATTATATCCGTGAGTACAATGTACACCGATCAACAGATCTGGAAAAGTTTTGAAAAAATTGTCGCATACCTTTATAAAACTATTCACTTGATCTGCAGTTGGAGGTCCGTCGTGACTTAAGATAATAATAAATACAAACAACATAGAACCAACTTACCCGTCACATGGTATGCGTACGAAATTTTTGTCAACCTTTAAATCTTCCATGTTATAATACCTTTCTGTTTTAGTTAAATTTACAATCAATTTAATGTTTTCCTATAAACGGTTAAAATAAGAAAAACAAATATTATTGTAAATTACGGCTTTTTTTGATGATAAAAATGTTTCCAAATTAAATCGATATGTTGGATTTATTTCGGTGTCAAATTTATTGTCAAGAGGAGTTTTAAATGGAACAAACATATCTTTAAATTTGTTATACAGTTGTGTTTAAAAATAATATGTTACCATTTATAACATTGCCGATACGCGGACAATTTAACCATCTTGACGGTAACGATAATCTTTTACGCTTATGTCTATACATTGCTATTTCATAGATATAAAATATTTAAACAAAACTGTATTTATATACATTTTTTTAAAAATTAACTTTGTTTTTCTTAAATATATTTATTTATTTATTTACTTAATTTGTAAAAAATAATGTTAGTATTTATTAATTATCTTATTTATTGTTTTGAAATATTTAATAATCAGACAAACTGATAAATTATAAGATTTAAACTTCATTTTTATATTTAAATAAAATTTTGATAAAAAATGATTCTAAAAAAATTATCTCACTTGTTCAATTTACAAAAAATTGTATAAATGTTCACTTTCTGTATCTAAAAAATGTTAAAATCTAAATTTTACGTTTTTCAGCCTACATTTTAATTTTGCATTTAATTAGATCTAAATCTAATAACTTTTATCTCTTATCGCTAAAAATTTGTAAGGATTGAAGAACGAAAAATAAATGTATCAAATTAATTTGAATTAATGCTATTGTAAAGGTACAACCTTTGCTGCTGTTTGCGAAAAGCACTTATTTCATTTTGATTTGGTGTCGATGTCATGAGGAACTAATAGTGTTTCTGGTAAAAATTCCTGAGAGGATTTCTACTTTTTAAAGTTTAGCCGCATGAGGCAAAGTATTTTCCTTGGTGTTAGATTTTAAATGTTGTTCATGTCAGGAATCTACACTAGCTATATGTTTATCCCTTAATTCTGTTAATGAATATTTTACATCATGTTTCATTGCAGCTCGATCAATTCTATTTATCTGATAAATATCGATATCTGATTTTTGAATTAATGGAATGTTTAGATTTGCTTTTATTTCATTATAATTATCTAAACGCTTATGTTTTTTTAATTGATTTAAAGATTTTAAATGTAATCTACTCGGATTGTTTCTTGTTGTGATATATTTTAATTTAATATCGGCCTCAAATCTCTCGGAGTTGTGGTCTTTTGATCGATCACCACCAATTGTATTATTATCGATAAAAAGATCTGGATATTTTTTCTTAAATTGACTTAAAATTGACTTTGTCTCATGAGATAAAATCGTATCATTTATTTCTGCATGTGTATTCCTTAAGCGAAACTAAAAAGGGCAACATTTATTTTATAAAACACTTTGTGACCATCTTCGTCGGATTCTTTGATTTGTTCAATTCGTTTGCATGATCTAGCAAAAAACACTAAATCATCAGCATATACCAATCCTGGGGTTTTTTTGGTCGAAAATCTACAGTTTGAATTGATGTGCTCAAATCATGTGCTTTTCATGATCAAGGCACCTTCGCGCCCGGACTTGGTACTCCTTTGTACATTGAGCATATTGTAGCTTAAGTTTCGAAATTGCCTTAGCCACGACGTCATTTTTACCTTCCCCAGCGAAGAATTCTAAGAATCTATAGTCCACACAAGGATAGGAGCTTCACGATCCGTCAGATATCAAGTCAGGAGATCTTTCCATCTCCTTCTCAATAATTTTGGAATGGTTGATGTCGGATAGGTCCATTGAATCTTTGACATGAACCTCCAGATTCTCCTGTCCTTTAGTCGTCCACCTTTTCTGACTTCCAGTATTTTGATCATTGACCACTCCGCTGGTGTCAGAGGATCATTTCGTCCTTTTTACAGGACTACCGAACTCACCAGATTTAGCAACCCCATCGGTATCAAGGTTTGGTTTCGTCCTTTTTTTGGACTACCGAATTGGCTTTTTGCAACACCACCCTCAGTATTGGGGTTATTTGTCGTCCCTTTTATAGGAATCCCTAATGTTTTGTCTCCCTCGGTGTTGGAGTGTGATGATAAAAAAAGGTTTGAGTCATCATCACATATTATTATTATTATTATTATTATTATTATTATTATTATTATTATTATTATTATTAATTTAAAAAAAATTTTTTTTTATTATTATTTTTATTTCTATTATTTTTTGTCTGGATATCTCAATACTTTTCGAATTAGCTGTTCTCTTAATTGTTCGAACGCCTTCTCTGATTTTTCTTTCCATATGAATTTATCAGGTTTCACTTTTAAGCCTAAAACTTTAAGTCTTTTCAATACTACCACTATGTCCTTTATGTGTTCGTCTTCGTTAATAAAAAACATAACAATATCTTTCAAATAAATCATAGTGTGCTCTACATCCAGCAGTATCAGATTCATTAATCACTGAAAAGTTTTCGTTAATCCCGTTAATCCCAAAGACATTTTATTGTATTAATACAATCCTTTGCCGGTCACAAAACCCGTGATTTCCTTATTTTCCTCATCCATAGCTACTTGACTGTATCCTTTTTGTAAATCCATCACTGTGAATATTGTTGATCTCTTAATCTTCTCAAACATCATTTCAATAAACGGTATAGGTTATGTATATTTTCTTATTACTTTTTTCACCTTCCTGTAGTCGATACACATCCAAATAGAACCATTTTTCTTCTTCACCATCACTATTGGTGATACCCAAGGTTATGAACTTGATTCTATGGTTCCGATTTTTAACATATCCTTTATTTGCTGATTGATCTCTTCCTGTAATGCATATGGTTGTTTATATTCTCTTTGCTGATCAGCGTTGACTCATTAAGAATAATTCTGTGTTTGAGAATGTGAGTACTCTCCAATTCGTAGTCATCTTTGGCAAATACCTTGCCATTTTTCTAAATTACTTTTTACAGATTTTCCCGCTGACGCTCCGTCAAATTTGTACTTACAATCACTGACAGCTTGTGCTTCTTAATTACATTTGGTTTTATCACATTAATTGATCTGCATAGCGATCATCGGTTAATGGTTGTAGATGTCCAATTAGCATTTTTGCATATAGTTGTTTTTCCTTAACATCAAAAAACCCTATTGGTATTTTCTTGATCTTAATCTCTACAACTTCGTTCATTGCTCCGTGCAGTCATTGCAATTCGATACTGGGTTTAAAGCGCATTGGTCCTCTATCCTGAATTACAGATGTTTTAAAATATACTCTTGGTGGCAATAAAAAATTTTCATTTAATATTATATAATTTTTTCTCTGGTTCCTTGGACTAGAATAAGGTTTCCTGTAAGCAGATCAAACGCCCCTCCTTACCATTGCGATAAAATTCCATTCCGATCAATCCATCGTATGGGCAATCGGCCATCACTCTCAGAACTTGTTCTATCTTATGGCCTCCAAGTTTTACAGTACATATCTTTTACCTAAAAACTCAAAACACTGACCTGTTACTATTTGAGCATCTGATACTGGTTGCATAATATTCATCTCACTATCCGTCAAAACTCTATCACTGATAATTGAAACTGTTGCTTCTGAGTCCAACAGCACTGATAAAATACAGCTTATAAGCTGAATCGATTTGTGACAGCCTCCATTTTACCAACATAAATATCGTGTATATTCCAATAACACCGGCTATAAAATTACCAAATTCAGTGAATCGTTCCATGTCTTTTGAAGCACTTTTATTGACGTCTCCTTATAATAATCTTGGCTCAGCAATCTCGTAATTTCGCTTATCGGCTGATCTACCATTTCTCCGCATTACAGAATCCACTAGATTGCTTAAGACTCTTACTCTTCTTTCTGGAAACATAATATTTCTTCCAGCTTCTTCGGTATTCTGCATAGTGTATATTCTCCATGATGCCAGTTATCCAAAACCTCAAGTTTCAGTTCACTTTCAATTTTCAATAACTCATATTTTCCATCCTCCTTGTCTCTTTTCTATTTTGTAGAGTTATCCATACATCTTGAGTTATCTTTTATATTGGCGACATGGACGATAGTAGTGTTACGATATTATTTCACTATTAACCCTGCCGTAACCTTAGCTCGAAACCTTACTGGCCCCTTCACTTGTTCCTATACGTGTACGCAATTGAATGAATCAAACAACTATAAACAATACTTTATTGTAAAAATAACAAGAACAAATACTTCAAATAATCAGTCAAATGTCTGCAATCAAATGTCTTTAAAGAAAAATCAAATTCATTACACTGAAAAAAAATCAAATAGTAATAATCAATAATTAAATAATTAAATGTTAAGATCAAATGTATGTAAGTAAAGATCAATTAAAAAGAACACACAAAAAAATGAATGAATAGAAATTTATATATGCTCACCACTTGTGACGACAGGTCCGAAGGGTGGTCCGCTCAGAAACCCCCTAACCGCATAGGACCCGTCGTGTGCTCCTGTCGCATAAAGGACATTAATACTGATAATAATAATAACAACTCTTGATCCTTCTTCCAGGAATATCACTCCTCTGAAAATAACAATCTTCTTACACAAATCATAGCAATAACAATCTTCTGACACAAATCATAGCAATAACAAAAGCAGCTCTTGATCTCACTTCTGTGGCAATCCACTGCGGATTCCAACTCCTTATATACTATTCTGATCAGACGATCAATCAATCGTAGACCAGCTTTATCATTTGGAAATGTCAATCCCTTTTTAGGCCGATAATTCTAAATCGGTCCCTCCTTTCGGACCCTGATCTAATCTTGGCAATTTGGGTTTGCCATTGTCAAGATTAGTTCCTTTTTAGAAATAATTAATTGCTCATTTTTATACTTTTTAATTAATTAATTAATAATTTTAATACTATTATTATTATTAATTTATTTCTGACCCTCTTGCGGTCTTAATAATTAATTGCTAATTATCAATTTAAACCCTATTGTGGTTTCTACCCTATACTTTACAAGGGTTATCAAGGATGTGTCCTTGGCTAACCCAACAGACACTCCCGATTTTAATGAGATTCGGTCCTCTGAATCTATTATTTGAATAAACTCACTCATAACACATAAATATTTATTGAAATCATAGAAAGCATCGACACAAAGTTGTAAGATTCAATTTAGTTTTTCCTTCTTCTTCGTCTTTTTGGTGCCTGCTCTTGTCCTTTACGATTCCGTCTTCTTCATTTTTCGCTTCATTTAACGCCATAAAGCATTAAAAATACAAAATAGCTATCGCTAAATTTTAAAAACCATGTCACTCAAAACTTATGGCCACCTATCCCACCCGATTTAAATCCTTTGGACTATTTCATATGGGGAGTCTTAGAGAAGGAGACGACCAAACATCCTCATAATACCAAAGATTCATTCAAAAGTTCTGCTATGATAAATATGAACAAAACCATTTGATCGCGGCTTGTTAGCTTCTCAGAAGCCGTCTTGAAGCTGTAATTGACACTGAAGGCGATTTTATTGAATAAATAAAACTTGTGTAGTTAAAACAAATAAAGTTTCTAATATTGCCTGAAAATATACATTCTTCTCATTAAAAATATTACTTATCATTAATATCAATTTTCGTCCTCAAATAGCTGACGCACCCTGTATCATAACCGATAAATAAACACTAAAAGGTATTAAAATTTTGAATAATTTAAAAATAAATTAATAATTTTAAACAAAATATGACCTTGTAAAATTGTCAGCATTTGTATTAAACTTCACCCTTTTATTTAAAGATATTTTATCATTTATATTAAAAAACAATTATTTTAATATTTATAATTGAAGTAGATTAAAAGTTGCAATGATTAGTAAAAGTGGAATATTAGATCCCTGAGACTGTGCTTCTTACCTTACCAAATAAATTGACGTCTATAGTTCACTTTTTGGTTAACCGTGGTCTGAAAAACGCGGCTGAAGCCCGACTTTAAATTGCACTCTCCAGGACGTTGGGAATGGGTTTTGGGACAGCCTCCTTTTTAATATTAATTCTGAGTCTTGATGGAACCATAAATAACTTCCACCTTCTTTTCAATTCTTTTGACCCCAGTGTTATTTCAGTCTCATATTCAAAGGTAGCAAATATTATTAGAATTTTCTGCCTTCCTTAACAAACACATTTTGGTTCAGTCACATCACAACGATCTCACTGTTCAATTTTTGAAGTATTTGTAGTCATTGAAAGGTTCTTACGATTTCCACAAACCACCTCTTCCGACCATTCTTCGGAAAGAGTGATGACCTGATCGTTTCGAATTGAAACAGGTTGCCCTTAATACGTGAGGCGCCTAATCATCAATCCGTATTTGCTGATAACAACATCTCTTTAGCGAGCCATTTCATTTCATCAACAATTAACGTTGGTCTGTTCAGGATAGTCCTGGAGGTGGACCATTTGATACACGAAACTTTATCTGAATGGTTGGACCAATTACATTTTGTTGCTTAGTCTTGCCCTGGTTACGTAGCCGCAAAGTCAATCTAAAGCAAAGGAAATGTCCACATCGCTTAAATGTTTATAATAATAATGCAGTTATTTCTGCCAAACAAACTCCCACCCCCCTGTTTGGTAGTGCCCGGTAATCGTTGAATCTCAGCCCGACAAAAACAAAAGCGACCTTTTAGTCACAGCAGTAACAATGACTGACTTCATTGGGGTTGTAAGGATTAAAGGTCAAGCTTCCGTCTCTTATTGAAAGCGTTTCGTGCGTTCTGTTTATTACGTGGACGTCGTGGTCAAGGAGTTCTTCCTAATTTTAAATTAATGTCTTGTTTTCATGTGCCTTTTTGCACGCACCAAATCCCGTATTTTATTTGTTGTGACGTGATCTCATCCCCGCCCAGTCCGCGCGACCCTGAACTAACCCTTCCTACCTCTATCAGACTTCGTCTTAAACAAATTTTGAGAAAAATTCCTTGTTCACCGTGTCACTTTTTCATTTAGCCAAACACAACAGTGACACTGGCTTCATTGCTCTTTCATCAAACCAAACCATGTCCTTACCTCAACCAAGGGTTCCTCGGTTGATGAGCTCTCTTCATTCTTCATTTTAATTGATCGAAAACCGGCCATACATAATAATAATAATAATAACAGTTATGATTATTATCGTAATGATAATAATACGAGCTAATAATAATATTTAATAATAACAATTAATGATAAAAAAAAAAAAAAAAAAAAAAAAAAAATAATAATAATAATAATAATACCGAGTTTTCAACCTCAACCAGTCTAATTGAAACGTGGCAGTGCTGCAGTGAAGTGAGGCGTGAAATGAGTGGTCACAGACCTTCTTTCTGAGACGCCAAGTGCCCTATTGGTCGTGTGGTCACCCAACCGAAGGACGGGGAGAGATGAAAAAGGAAGAATGGCGCGAGAAAAAAGGCTTGAGCAACTTCGTCAGAGTAAACGTTCATTTGTTTTTATGGTTTCAAATTTAGTCGCCGCTCTGCTCTTCTCGTTGATGAGCGCTGTCATCATCACCGTTGTCCATGGTCACCAGGTCCTGCCAACCGAGAAGCTCACCCTGGAAAGCGACTACAAGGACAATGCCAACATTCCTCTCAACTACAACTATATGTTGGATATGAATTATCTGGATCAACTTTTACTCCTCTGCAATAGCTCGAACCCCAAGTATGGCGGAATAAATGGCTTCTATGTCAGGGTTAAACCTTCGTGAATGTGCGAACTTTATGAAAATTTGTTTCAATATGAAATAAAATAATTCTTGTTTAATTGTTCCTACTCAAGTTTGTCTTTGATCGTTTCCGGACGTGTTCAGCGAACCGTGAAAATGTTAATTTGTTACATTTTTGCTTCAAAATTATGTTGCACTTGTGGAGACTCCCTAAATAAAATTAAAAAAAAAATATTCTGAAAAAAAATTATTTTTCAACATTTATGTGTGAATTGGAGCAGGAACAAGGCGAAGATGAAGAAGGTATCCAAGAAAGCGGTTTTTAAGGTTACGTCAGAAGAGTTCCATATTATTACAAAATTTTATTCACAGAAAGCGAAGGGGAAATTCCTTGATTGCTAAAATTTATTAATAAAATAATAATAATATTAATATAATAATATTAATAATAATATAATATAATAATAATAATAATAATAATAATAATAATAATAACAATACTAGTTATGAAAGATAAAG
>JBBMKC010234054.1:0-11318 GCA_037834085.1 Bipalium vagum | reverse complement strand
CTCATTAGAAAACTATAGGCTTTTTTGATTTTGAAAAAATGTCAACACCTTAATATATATATATATATTTTTTTAAATTATATTTAATTATTTATTATTATTTAATTATTATTTTTTAATTATTAATTTTAATTATTTTAAAATATTTAAAAAGTATGAATGAAACTTTAAAAATAAACTTATTTTTAAAATTTAATAAAAAAAGAAATTACCAGGTCTGAGAAATTTTGTTTAAATATTGTTTGTTTTATCACTTAATAAATCTTTTCAAAAAAATGACTTATAATTGTAATTATAAAACGATTGAAATTAACATGGCGACCACACCAGTTTTTCAAATAATTTGTAATTCTAAAAAGGAATATTCTTATTATTTGAATAGTTAATTATTTCACTTAAATATTTTTAGTAATCACCCATATTAAAATTACAGACAAAATAATTAAAATTCAGTTTTTTTAAAGAACAAGATATATCCAACAGACAAATATCTCTTGAAATTAGTTAGTCCGAAAATGTTATTCGAAGTTTTTTTAAAAAGAGAACAATATGGTATAAAAAAGAAAACACCGGGAAATATAAAGTTAACGTAAAGGCAAAAAAATCAAAGTAAGTTGGAAGCAACGAAGAACTGATTGAATTATGCATTAGCGAAACATCCCAGTTACTAAACAACACTTTGCTCGCATATTAAGAACATCACCTAACATAAAATATAGGAAAATGAAGACAAAACCAAGATTAAACCCATCAAATATTGAAAGGTGGTTGGATTTGCAAAAAAAATACATGCATTAGAAAGATAAATGGCAATCGGTAAATTTTTCTGATGAAAAAAAATTCAACCTATATGGTCCTGATTCATGATATTGGCATAATTTAGAAGAAAACCAAAAATATAGGACGAAGAGAGATTACGGTGGGGGAAGTGTTATGATTATGGGTGCTTTTTGTTGGTTTGGAAAATTACCATTACTCAATATTTCCACACGAACAACTTTTAAATTGTGCACAGAAATGTTAAAAGATGTTTTAATTTCTTATTTGAAAACAATGATGTTATTAATTTTTATTATCAACAAGATAACGCCCATATACATGTTTAACAATTGTCAAAGGCTTGGTTTTCGTCAAAAGAAATTTCTTTAATTGAGTGGTATACTTGCAGTCCTGATTTATTATATTATCTTTAATAATTATGTTCAAAAGTTTATCAAAATGGAAGGCAGTTTCAGACTATTTCTGAAGATAAACAATGCATTTCATATTATTTGGAGAAAATTGATGATTCCATGCTGAAAAATTTAGCCAGTTCAATGGCAAAAATAATTTTTAATTCAGTGAAATTCCAAGGAAAAAAACATAATTAAAAATATTATTTATGTTATTTGTGTATATTTTTTATTAATAAAAGATTAGTCGCTTAAACGAATCTTTCTTCTTTTATGCTGTTTTCTATAAATATAGCGCTTTTCTAAACATAATATTCAGTAAATTATTGGAAAACAAGATTTCCAAAAACAATTTTATCTGTCTGATAATGTTTGTGACTCCAAATCATATATAATAATAATCACAACAAAGTGTACTCAATTAACTAAGTGCGCTAAACGAATGATTCCTAGTATATATATACGGCTGATTCATAAGTTCGTGCGTTTTTAATGAAAATATTATGCAAGTTTTAGAGAAAAGAATCTAGCAATCAAACAAATTTTATTCAGAAAAATAAAGACCAATATATTCAACTGTCTTAATCCAACGATGGGCAAGTTGTTCGATGCCACTCAGGTACCATGCTTTATCTTTTCGAAAGGAAAATTCACAACATCCATTATCAACCTGTTCTATGTTCTCAAACTGTCGTCCTCTAAGGAAATGAGCCATTGATCGATAAAGGTGGTAGTCACTGGGTGCTTGATCTGTACTGAATGCAGGATGTGGTAAAATTTCAATTCCTTCTAAATGGGTAATTTTATTTTGTGTTACTCGCGTAGTATGCGGACGAGATAAATCCTTGTGAGATAAATTGAAAATTAGTCGGGAGATGTAGCTCAGCGGTCAGAGCAATCCATGCGCTTTCTGTTGACTACAACAGGATATTTTATGGTACATCGATCGAGTCAAGAAGAATATAACTCAGCAGTAATGGTTTGGCCATCTGGAAGTACTTCAAAATGTTTAATCCCCTCAAAGTTCCACCGCGCGCGTTAAATGATTTTTTCCGAACCTACCTTGTTTTAGAACAGCCGGACTTATATTCCAACGATTGATTTCTCCTGTTCGGATTATAAAAATATATCCATTTTACGTCGCACGTGATTATGCGACGTATAAAGCGTTCATCATTTGGATTATTTAATAATTGGCAACAGATCGACAAACGGCGTTTAGCCTGACTGGGCGTCAAACCATGTGGTACTTCAGAAACGCGCTTGTATCGTTTTTTATGTTGATGTAGATGATGAACCACGGATGGTTATGATGTTCCGGTCTCAGCCGATAATCTACGCGTACTATTTGATGGATTCCCACACCATTCAGTGGCATGAACTTCGGTTTGGTAGATGGGTAAAAAACTTATCCTACACCATACGAACTGTTGTCTATTATTCATCTGGAACTTTGATTTATCACTGAAAATGATTGCTGACCAGTTTGTTTGGCGATTTTGTTGTGCCCACAACACACGTGCTGCTTTGGGAGCCTTTGAGAAAAAGAAAGAAAACCAATATCATTCAAGCGGCGATTGATCGTGTCATATGATACTTTACATGGTTTAACAAAATGAATTACAAAACTTATATTAGAATTGACAACTATAAATCATCTGATATATATAAACAAATTTATTTAATTGAAAAAGTATTGAATTTTTTGTCCCTGACAATTTAAGGTATTTTTTCCCATTGTGGCCATATATTCGCCGAATACAACTCTGATAAAGTTATAAGGCTATCAAATAAAAATATATACAGTGCGCTACAAATTAATTGCCGCACTTACAAAAATGGAATTACTTTTTTTCCAAAGATTTCAAAATATTTACACAATGTAGCTATTTGTGTCTTAATGCAAATATAAAAAACTACAATGCAACTTCTATTTTTCAAAAGTTGTCCAAAAATAGAAGTTGGTCCAATATTAGAAGGTAAGACATAAAAAGGCTATAAAACATGTTTTATATGAACTTATATGGATGTAATTATAGAAATTAAAAAAACAGCAATAAGTCCAATAAATTATAATATTTCAAAGTTTTTGAAAAAAGTAATCCGTAATTTTAAATTTTTTTACTCATTCCTGATTTTGAAAGTGTTATATATACTTTAGTTTTCGCCCATTGGAAACGCTTCAATTTATGTTCAACTTTCAGGGGTGGTTTTACCATTATTTTTTGTGTATTTTAAGACATGGGAATTGTGGATATTACAGCGGTAGTGTCCTTGCTTACGTTTACGTCATATACAGATTCAAATTAATGTTCTCTTGATGAGTTCTTCTGCATTTGAGATGATTATTATAATCATAAACATATTTTCCTAATTCTTATAGAAGTAGTAATCAATATGAATCGAAATAAAATTTTATAAAATCCAACCAATGAATTCCTTTTCCATTTATATTTTGATAATTAGTAATTAAACTTATGTTCGATTTAAAATATTTTTCTTTCATTTCATCATTCATTACATTTTTAAAATAAAATTCTAAATTTTCTGATATATTAATCAAATAGAAATTAATACTTATTAATACCGTGTTTTAAAAAATATTTAGAAAATTAAACTTTATTTTATTTTTCATTAATTAATTTTTTTATAAGAATCAAAATGTAATCCTTTTTGTTGTTCTATTATTTTGATTTTATTTTTGAAAATTTTTAAAAATAATTCTTTTTCTTTTCTTTTTTGATTTATTAAATTCTTAAATTTTTTATTCCTTTTCCTCAATAAAAATCATGAAATAGTTCAACTCATAGATTTATTTATTTTGATTTTCTATTTCTGCTTTGGATTTTTTTCTAAATATGTTATTTTAGCTTCTTTTGACTTTTAAACTCGTGTTTCAATTTCTTCTGCTTAAGGTCCAGCTCCAAATAATACGAAAACTGTAATTAAAACAGGAATTGAAGGTACAATTTTATCTTAGTTTTTTGGAATTTCCGAAAGAACATGATTAATAACCGTTTTAAATAAATATTTTCTTTACTTTTAAAATTAATATTAGGATGAAGTTAAATTTTTTAATTCAATAAAATTTACGAAATATAAACTTTTTAATATTAAAAATCGAAAGCTCTGGGAAAATATAATGTGAAAAAGAACATTACTAAATCCGTTTTATTTTGTTATTTCGGTGTTTACTAAATGTTTGGAACTCAAAAAGGATTTAAAAAATTATTCTAATCATTAAGAGAATGTTTATTAAAAACCATGATAAATAATAATTTACTATGGACAGAATTTTATTTTAACTCTTAAAATAATAATTCGATTTCAGTATTCTTTTCGAATTCGAAAAGATGTCTCGTGAAAACTAAAACTGTTGTGAATTTTTAGTCAACTATAAATTATATTATTATTCGGTCAATTATATATAATTTTTAGATTTATAAATAATGAATGAGAACTAAATTTTTTCAAATTTCACTAGACATAATTTCTATACTTTATTTATTTTCAATGTTACTAGATGTAATTGCTTTGTAAATTGCTTAAGATGTTTCCAATTTCCTTTCTTAATCTTATTTTATCATATTAAGAGCCTTTAATGTAATTGTTCATTACAAAACGTTGAAACTGGCGCCAGTAAAACATTTATTTAATATTTCAAAACACGTTTCAATTTCAATGATTGTATTTTGCTTCTAAATCTCTTCTATTTTATAGGAACACGGACAAATCTCCTTTCACTATTCCACTAAAAATTAAGAAGAATTAACATATAATCAAATAAGAACATTTTATACTAAAGAAAATATTTGAAAAAAATAAAGGCATCGGATATGTAACGATTTATTAAAAAACCCTTTAGAGATTAAGCAAAATCCAACTCTTACCTTAAATAATCATTTAATAACATAACAAATATATATATCATACATTTTTTGTCAATTTAGATGATATTTGTCAGTTTTTTTCTTATAATACCAAAGGTTTGATTTATTTTCTTTGAAATTTGTAATCCTAATAAGCTTAGGTAGTTTTTTAAGACCCATTTTTTAAATTTCCATACTCAGAGATTAATTCTGTTCAATAAATTTTGAAAATCTTTCTATGTTAACCCTCAAAATCCAAAGCTTTGTTTATATAACGTGATCTTGTTTCCATTCCAAGCCTGGAGGTGTCTGCAGGCGAATTGTCTTGATGAAACCACCAATCATCCATAAGGAGATTTTTTCTCTTTTTTCGCATTTTCCGCATGAATGGGTGTTTTAAATCATTGGAGTGTACTGACCAATAACGAACTTATCTTTTGGAATAACATGATCGTAGATAACACCAGTAATGTCAAAAAATCCGGCTGTGTCACTTTTCAGCAGATTTTATTGTTTTAGCTTTCACAAGCTGTGGTTCATATCTACTTACCATTGCATTGGTTGTTGCTTTGTTTCAGGGTCATATGATGATACCAGTTTTTGTCATAAGTGAAATGATCATCAGGACGCCGCTAAAGCCCATTCCAATGTTGACAAATATTTACACGATTTTGTCACTGCACATCATTGAGCAATCTTGGTACCCATTATGCACAACACCAAAACCTCAGCAACAATATGGCGAACTGACCCATAGATGATGCCAACCCACTTTGTTATTTGTCTGATACTAACATACCTAAATACCCGATTTCATTGAAGAAGATCTACCTGGTCTTTCAGCTTTCTTAACTGAATATAAACAGATTGAAAATCGCTGAAACCAGTTAAATGCTTGATTTCTTGACATAGCATCATCATCAAAGCATTTCATGACTTTGTGTAACAGAGTACCCAAGTTTATCATAAAATTTCAAAGCATAACGTTGCTCTTCTTTACAAATCATGACAAGTGTATTTCAAATGATAACACAAATACTTCTAAGAATATAAAATTACTTAGTAAATGCTTATATTTTAATTTTAGATATAAAGGACATTAAAGTATAGAATACTATAAAGTACATATTTGTCAGCAGTTATCATATTGAATAAAAATAAGATTCCAATTTTTTTTATTACCCCTCGTATTGACTTGTATTTCAAATTGACTTAAATAACATTCGCATTTGTTTCAGAAAAGGAAGTTGAATTTGAATGAACCCCTATAATATCATCCTTCAATACATCGAAAATTCATGATTTTTGACCACATTAAAAATAATTATTCTATTTTCTTATTTCCTTAAAATCAACTAATCAAGGTTATCATGACAAGTCTTTATAACAGCTAAATATCAAAGTTATTTTATTAATTAAAGATTTTAATTATTTTTTATTATATTGGTTAAAAATGGAAGTTGTTGAGTAACAGTCCAAACAAGGTTTCTAGGTTACCAAAATCGTAATCTTTGAGATTTTAAATTTAAAATTCTCAAATTTTGGTCTCGTAATCCACTAATATGCTACTGCTGTGGGACCGGATTTCGTAAAGTAATTAAGAAAATCTTCATTGGGTTTCGCCGATAGCAATATGAATTGAATCATTTCTTTAGGGCTGTAATTATATTGTGTTTGAATCGCATATACCGATTTTATACGATCACATCTCATTGATAAGGCTACAAGATCATTTATCGTTGATAGGAGCCGCTTTCTATAAATCGAGTAGAATTAACTATATTTGCATTTTCTTCTTCTAGTATTGCAGAATCGAGCTTTGGATAGATTTCTTCTTTCATCTACTGGGCCGGGAGCTTTCTTCCTTGTACCGTATCACTGGTACAGGTTTTCTTTAATACGATCTCTATTCAAAATTGTAAAGGCCTCATCATTTATGTACTAGTCCATGGCATAATTTTAGGTAAACTGTTCGCAATTTTTGTTATTACCTTGTGATAGTAGTCTTCTCAGAACGAATGGCGTTAAGAACAATTCGTTCTGGGAAAAGAATTAGCATTCTACAAGTTTTGGATCACTTGGAGCCTGATCCAGAAGCAATGTCTGGTGAAATGACATATATAGTTTTAAATTTAAAATCAAATTTCTAACATTTTAAACAGATTTTTAAAATAATAGCTCTAGATTTTTCCTTTTAGAATTACAAATATTTTTTAATAAAAAATTAATAATTTAATATCAATAAATAATAATGCAGGAAAAGAAAGAAAAATTTTTAATAAATTATATTATAAAATAATAATAATAAAGATTTTAATGTTTTAAAATTGGATTTGAAAAATGTAGAATGTACACAATCATTTGAATAATTAAAACACAACTCATTTATAATTCATCTTTTTTTGAATGGAAAAATATTTTTTAAAATTTAACAAATATAGGTAAATTTATTTAATGTCACAAAACTTTGACAGAAACCGCACCTTTATTTTTGATGAAATATATAATATTTTCCGAAAAATTTTTTAAAGAAAAGATAATTTGCAATAATTCAAAAAAGATCCTCCATTATTAATTAACATTTTACTATTATTATTTATAAATTTTTAATTAACAATATGATTGGCATCATTTATAAAGTAAGAATTGGTAAAAATGGATTAATAATATTTTTAGTCTTTCTTATGCAAATATTAGTTTAAAAATTGTTTTAATCTTACAGATTTCAAAAATTTTTATACTTTTTGTGATTTTATTAAATGTTTTATTTGTAAAAATTATTAAAATTCAGGTTTATTAATTCATCATAAATTAATTATTTATGTCAAATTATTTTTGAAAAATCTTAAATGTCAAACTAAAGTATTTTTAGAAATCCTAGACAGTTGTTTTAACTTTCAAATTATCACTGTAAATTAAAGACTTCCAATTTTATTTACTTTTCCAAAGCAAAATTGACACTAGCTATTGAAGAAAAAATAAAAATTTTATGAAAATTGAAATATTCATAGTGAGGGAAATTATTTATTAAAAACCTAAATTATTAATTTTAAACTCTTCTTTTAATGAACCGATTTTATCTGAATATAATCTAAGCATCCCTAGTAGTGTTGGATTATTTTTCACTATATTTATTTTAATAATCTTAATAGTTAAAGTTATTAGTTTCCATATTATCGATTCTCTTTTTATTATTAGAATATGGATTTATTTATTATTTCATTGATTTATATTTTTTAGATACAGAATAATATCAAAATAAATGTTCTGTTCAAAGTGAATAATAACACACCTGTAACAAGATTTTTCCCTCTCAATTTTTAATGCATTCGAAAGTGCATGTTAAATAATGGTGAAATGTTAAATATTTTTGAAATCGATCGATTAGATTTTAAGATATTTCAATTTTTATAAAAATTTTAATATATTATTTTGTTTAAATTAACATATTAAATATTATAGTAAACTTTTAAATTGAAATATTTAGATAAAGATGCAATTTAAAAGGTATATATTTATTGTTGTCATAAAATATTTTAATCATTTATAAACTGTTTTAAGTGTAATGAACAAAACAAACCATAAAATTAATTCGCATGATTTCTGCCTTTTTTGCGCAAAATTCATTGCGAGGCATCCACAAAAAGTTCAGGATGCCTTTTGGAAATATTTCAAAAGTAATAGTAATGATAATAGCAAAGGTTTTGTACCGTCTTATTTATGTCCTTCTTGCTATCGATATTAATATATGTACAGTCGGAATGGCAGTTATAAATTGCCTTTTCAGTGCCCAGCAATCTGGACTGAAAATAAAAGCCGATTTTCGTATTTACTATTTCTTCTTAATTGAAAAACCGACTTTAAAAAACAAACCTATTTATTTTGATTGACACTTGTCAAATAAAAATAGAAATGATTGTCCAGACCTGACTGACCGCACGAAATTGTCACCTTTCAGTAGTACTGATTCTAGTAAAGCAAGCACATGTGCATTTGATATAAATGGAAATGAGTCTAGATTTGAATGGTCTACCAACTCTTTTCAGGATTTTTGTAGGTAATTGAATCTGAGCAAGGTGAAATAAAAAAAATGTCTTTCAATGTTAAGGAAAGATCCTCATATACGAACACAATCAATTGGTGTTACGATAAGGCAAATCATGAAACGTAACGAAATTATTCTGCGCTTTTTTTCTTCTCGTGATGGAATGCATTTTTGTCATGATATCATTTTATTTACGAAATTTTCACTAATGAATTTTACTCACTTTTAATTACTCCATATTTAAAATGATGGTACAAAACGAATAGATAATTAATTTTAATGGTCATAAAAACTCTGTGAAAAATTATTCCATTATACAATTAGTAATCGAGACATTACCTTTATGAATTATAATATTTTATATTATTATTAAATTAGACTACTACACATAACTCATTTGCATTTGGTCGTACCCTAATTAATTTATTCTAATATCACAAAATTTCATGTTTATGATTTTATTTCTTAAACTATAAACGGAATTTGCAAAGCTATTAAATTTTCAAAGTGAGATTTTTAATTATTTAATTTTAAAAAATTAGTTTATTTAATTAACTTATTTATGAAATTATACAAAAAAAATATTCTAAGTGTATATTTATTATTAAAACTTTATTTTATTAAACTTTTTTTTCATTTATTAATTTTAATTAAATTTGAATATTTATTAAATTAAGGGAATCCTCAGAAATACTGAGAAGAATAGCAGTTCTCCGTTAATAGTCCGTAATCGGCTGACAAAGGAATCTAAGAAAATATAAAGATATTTTTTGATTATGGAAAGTGGTCCGGAGCTTATTATAACAGTTTACAGATAGATATTTATTTAGTATGATTAGATAATAAAATGAAAATTATCCTGGGAAGTAATAATTTGTGGTATGAGTTAAAATAAAATCAACATAAGAAAAAACTTATGTCAATCAATATCACAAAATGGTCGTTTATAGCTCCCTTCGACCTGATTATATATTGACTGTAAATTGGTTCGTCTATAGTCTTCTTTCTCAGACTGAGTTTCAGAAAAACACTTGTCCGTTTGTCTTTTGAAATTCTTAATAACTTTTTCACATACCAATTTATCCGCAAAGGCTGCTTCAATGAACAAAAACTCAATTGAACCTTGTTTTTCGAGGGATTAAAAAACTTTCAGACCACTCAGTTTTTAACCATTCGGTAAATACAAAATAACTCCTTTTTCACTTAAGACAATAAACCCTAAATTTAATTCAACTATTTTTTGAACTGTTTGACTATTTTCCTTTGATAAAATTGAAGGATACTCGCCAGTTATTATTTTTTCCCAGTCTTCACTAGCAAGCAGAAAATGAAGCAACATTCATCGAGCTTATTTTTACCGGTGACGAAACATTTTTTACCAGCTTGATGTACTGACAGAACAAAACTCCAATGAATAGCGAAATACGGATGAACCAAGACCTAAAAGATTTTGACAAACGCAATCAAAAAACAAGACTCTGTTAACCGTTTTATAGATTATCGTGGTGTAGTTTATCATGAATTTTTTGCAGAAGGTTGTAACGTAAATAAAGATTATTATGTGTCGTTTACGTAAGACTTATTAAATTATTCTAATTAAGTTTATTATATAGTTTTAGGTATAAGTAACGTTTCTCTTTGCCTAGTATGATATTAATTTCATTATATAAAATTGCTCTGATTTTTTTCATGTAACTAAAACGTCATCTGACCGAAGAAGAATAATATGAAATTTTAAGTTTGTAATTTATTTGAGAATTTGTAATAATTACGAATTTACCAATCTTTAGAATCAATGTTGACTTGATCCAATAAATACCATATATCGGGTGTTCACGTTATTTGTTTAAAAACAAATGATTGTTCTCTCTTCCTACAGATAAAATGAATTCCTAACAATCTAACATTTTCATAAAGATAAAAAATGCGGATTTATTTTTTAACAAAAATGAGTTTCAAAATATTTTTTATTTTATCAAAAAATTTACAAAAAAGTAAAATGTACATCAATCAGATTTTTATTCCAAGTATTCACTCTCATGTTTTCAGCTTACAAGTGATATTTTCCACAGCTTCTTGAAGCTTTTGCTATGTCACCCTCTGCAAAATTTTTATGATACGCTCCTTTGGTATTTCAAGATTGTTTGGGTGATACATATATGTTCAATATTTAGGGTATCAAATTTAACCTGACTCCAAAATCTTAGGTGGTGCAAATCAAAACAATCAGTA
>JBBMKC010234053.1:0-21655 GCA_037834085.1 Bipalium vagum | reverse complement strand
ACCCAGTCGATTCTTAATATAAACATATTTAACGCAACCTCCGATCGTTACACTCTCTAAATCCTTCTGATATCTAAAAGTTGATTTGTGTTGAGGTTTAGTAAAGTGAATAGAGGTAAACATTACCACACAAAACCCCAACACTAACAAAAGATAAAAAACCGTTTTTTCATCATATCTTCTGCTTGCATTGCTTCGTCGGTTAAAAAATTCATTGTCATTTCTTTGCCTGTAACCTTGCTGTCTCAAATTTGTGTAACATTCCTCTGTACGATGTCCATTCCTATCACATCTCGTACATCTTATCCTATCATACTTACTTCTCAGGCGCTGATCAGATCAACACGCGTAATAAGATTTCTTTGTTTCCAGGCATCTTCGACTAATATGACCTATTTTTGACAAGACCAACGTGTCATCTCATTTCTGATTCTCTGTGGATTAAAATTTTAAGGTCGTAGTCGTTCAATGACCGTGTTTTTAATTGCTGGCCTTAATCAGTGTATCTCTGAACTGCATTGATGTTGTCTGTCTCGTTCAGATCATTCTTTAATTCATCAATTGCTTAAATTGCCTCGAATATCTCTTCTGAAGAGCATAATTTTCCCTCTTTAATTTTCGTCAGCATTCTATAATCTCGACAGCTATAACAATACGAGCGATGGATATGCTCCAGTGCTTCTGAAGTCCCTAATATTATGCACACCAAGTTTCCATCATCTTTAATGATATTGGGGTTGTGCACAACGAAGGTCATGTTATGCCTCCGTATTTCTTTCCACAGGAACTTAGAATTAATGCATCTCTTTATATTTAGTGTCTGGATTGAAAAAGTTGCCCTTATGCGTTCCAACAAGACTCAGCTCCCTGACATACAGCATTAAAAACATAAAAATGACTATAACTAAATTTTAACGACCCTGTCACTCCAAACTTATGGCTACCTAGCTCACCCGATTTAAATCCTTTGGACTATTTCTTATGGGGTGTCGTGAGAAGAAGACGAATAAACATCATCATTATACCAAAGATTCAATACGGGCTTCTATAAGTTCTGCTATCATAAATATCAACAAAAACCATTTGATCGCGGCTTGTGAGCTTTTCAGAAGCCGTCTTTAAGCTCTAATCGAGACTGAAGGCTTTTTTATTGAAATAAAACTTGTGTACTTAGAACGAATAGTTTCTAATATTGCTTAAAAATATATATTCTTTTCATTAAAAATATTACTTACCTTTACTATCAATTTTTGTTCTCAAATAGCTGTATATGGTTTTATTTTGATATTTTTAATATTAAGTACCTGTTGCTAAAAATAATTTATGAATAGTTAGTATTAACAAAATGTCTATTTATATCAAATTTTTAAAAAAATATATTTTTATGAAAATAATTTTACTTTAAAATTTATTATTACGAATCTATTTTTATAAGAATTAGTAATAACAACTATCAAATAATAGTTCAATATTGTTTTTAACAAAATAATTTTACTTAATTAAAATGTATTGTCCTTTTTTGTGAATTTTCTTACAATACTACAGTAAAATAATATGAATATAACAAAATAAATAAAATTGTTTGTAATCATACATAATACCTACATAATAATAACATAATAATAACATAATAATAATAATATTATTATTATTATTATTCTGTCATGTTAGTTGAAAACAAATCTTTTTATTTTAATAAAATTCTTATCTTGCTTTGAGATAGAAATTTTAATGTTATACAAAATTTATTTAACTTTAAAAATAAGTTATTTTATGAATTAGTTCAAATTTTTCACGTAATTGGGAAAAATATTAAAAAAATAAATTAAATTAGAAAAGAATCTTAAGGACAATACAATGATTGTTTAAATAATGTTAGTTTAAAATATAATTCAAAATTTATTTTTATAGATGTTATGACAAATAATAATAATATAATGATACGTCTTGTAAGTCCAAATATCAAATCTGACGAGCTTATATTTTATTGGCAACAGGTAAATTATACAAACTTAAAATTAATGGTATTTTAAAGTTCAATTTAGAATGCCAAGGTAGCAACAGAAGAAAATAAGTTTATTGTTAATACTATTCATTGGGTTATTAATGATGTTGATGATCTACGTCAAGATAAAGAACTTTTGGCCTTATATGAAAAAATAGATATTAAAAGGTATTATTTTAAGAATTTTATTTTATTAAGTATACTTTTCAGTTACTCGTCAGTTAAAGAATTTTCTGAAATATTTAATCGGAAAATCACTAATTTAAAAGAGGAGGTGATTATTACGGTTTTTGTTTTATTTTTTGTTTTTTTTTGTTTTGAATGCTGAACACCTGACTTCCTAATTTATAATCTTATGAAAATTTAGATTTGAACAAAAGCTTTCTGAAAATTGATCTATCAAAGTCTATTGAAGTTTATAATATTTGTATTTATAATTATTGAAAAATTAACACATTCAAATCAATTATTAGTTATAAAATGTACATCGAAAGTTTGTTGTACAGAATAAGATAATTCTTCCTTATTAATTAACTGAATAATAAAAATTATTATTCTGCTAATTTATTTCTGTCTAATAATAGAAATATCTGACTTTATTTAAATTTATTTGTCATAACTTTATTAAAGTACATTAAGCTGAAAAACAAACACATTAGTTGTGAATAATCGAAGAAAATCTGAATCTAATAAAAATAAATTATTGTGATGTTAGTTTTACTTCAATTTAGTTTCAGAATGAAAAATACAGTTTTTAGTCACTTTCAATTAATAAGTAGTCAAATATTCGATTTTTACCATAGAATTAGTCATAAATATGGATTTTTTGAAATTTTTTTAATCATTGTATTTCTATCACGAATCTCTAAAAATTGATTCGATTTCTGTGAAGTGTGAGCAATAAAACATATTATTATATCTGTTATAAAATACGTTGAAATGTTTATTTAATATTTTTTGTATCGATTTTACTTAAAAAAATAAAAATCAATTTCTATTTCTGAATTGAAATTCAATAGCAATGACTAATTGAAAATTCCTTTTTTATAAATGAAAATTTAACATGAATGAAAGAAATTTCCTATTCAAATAAAATGTCCCGAGATGGATATATGTATAAATTCTTTTTATTTAATTAAAATTTATTCTTATTGCCAATCCCCAGGATATGATGTAGCTTAAGGTGAGTCATAACTTGATGCTAAGTGTTATTTGTTGAACAAAAGTTCTCTGGTATCTATGACTAATATTCATTACTTTCTAAGTACTTTTGTACAAACTTCATTCGATTTTCAATTAGTGGACCAAATGCAAGTTGACTCCTGGGTTTCTCAACAGACGAGCTAATAGGCACCATTTACACCACATTATTGAATATTGCTACAGCAAAGCAGTTGAAGAGCCGGATAAATTAAATCAATATGTTCCATTTTCAGCCGAAGTGTACGGAGAAACTTCGTTTGAGTTGGTCGATCAAATTATCAATTGGGTTCAACTGAAACCTGATGACATATTTATTGATCTTGGAAGCGGTATTGAAAATGTTTTCGATTTTTTTCAAATAAGTTAATTTCTTAGGAGTCGGTCAAGTTGTGCTTCAGGTTGCATCGTCGACCGAATGCAAATCATGTGCAGGGATTGAAAAAGCCGATTATCCAGCAAAATGTTCCATCATAATGGAACAGGAATTCAGGAAACTTATGCTCTATTTTGGCAAGCCTTACAACCCCTTCACTGTATTTTGTTATTGATTTAGTTATGGTTAATTTTTATACATTTTTGCACGATGTAGCTTATGAAAGGAGATTTTTTGGGAGATGAACACCAAGAAACCATTAGCAATTCAACTGTGATATTTGCTAATAATTTCGCTTTTGGACCACTTGTTGATCATCAACTGAAAAATCGATTTACTTCGTTGAAAGAAGGAGCCAAAATTATTTCTTCGAAGGCGTTTTGTCCCTTAAAATTCCGCATAACGGATCGTAATTTGGATGGTAAGAAATTTCGTGAATGCTTGATGCTTGATAACATTGTTACATTTCTTGATTTTTCGCTTGAGTACCGTGATTCTTATTATCACTATGATTATTATTGATTAGTTGGAATGTTCGCTTTTTACTAAAAAAGGGTTTTGTCTAGTGAGTAGTGTATGTATACATAAAAGAGGTCTGACTGATCATAATTTTTCGAAAGGAAATGAACATTCAATGAATTAATAAGCTACTTATAACTAGTAAGTAGAATGTGAAATATTTAATCAACTTTTATTTTGATAAATAAAATCAATACTCTGCTATATAATCTGAAATTAAGTATAAGGTCGTAATATTTTAAAGTGATTATTAAAATAATGATTTTGATTGTTGAAGTTAATTGGCTATTTTCGTTTCTGTTAACTTAAAATTAAAAAGATTTAAAATATTGATATTTTCCTGAAATAAAAAGTCAATCAATTTTTTAATATCTTTTATCGATCTAGTAAAATTTTCAAAATAAGTTTCCTAATAGATTTTTTACTAGAGTGGATTGAAGAAAAGTAATTTAAGTTACTTAAGCTCAATGGTGTATTTTAAGTTACAATGTAAGTCTTTAAAGGTGTAAATTATAATTAGCGCGGGGCACACTGCTCAATTAGAAATGTTTTAATACTGATAAATATTTAATTTAAAATATTGATTTTCGTTGAAGTAGTTAAATATAAAATACTTCATAAATTGACCAGTAATCCTTATTAATGATAAAATAAAAGATTGGTAACTTTTACCAAGTATATCAATTTTTAAATAAAAAATCATAAATATTTTAAATTTTTTTCTCATTGATTTCTTTATGAATGAAATTTTTGGATTAACAAAGTTCCTCAAATGAATCTCTGAACTGTGATTATAATGTTTTGTATTTAAGTCATTGTCAATTCCTTTGGTTTTTTCTATAATGTCTACATTTGACAATTCGATTTTTTCTGAATTGAATATTTTTTTGTCACAGATTTGTCATTCCAAATAATATATTTTCTGTTTGAAAGAACCGTCTCGTCATTTTCCAATATTTTGATACAACTTGTGATAATTAATTTAAATTGATTTTGAATCTCCAGCAACAGATTTTATCATTTTTCCTTGAAAAAATATATCAATAATCTTATAAATTTATCATGTGTCTTAGTAGTTCTGTACTTAAACATTTTAAAATTGAAATAATTCTATACCTGAAACTTTTTATTTTGTTAAGTTTATTTCTCTTCGACATACACCCTTTTTGCTTCACCTCGATAATATGAAACATTTCCAATTATCTTTTTTTTTAATGTGTTTGCATTCTCCTTTATTTATCTGCAACGCTATTGATAATTTTGCCAATTCAAAAACCAATGTGTTTAATAATATTTATCTTATAATTTCGTTAAATAAAAATAATTAATCAGCAAAATTATTAAATTAACCTAAATTTTACCTTAACCAAAGAAAAACGATCTTTTTTGAACTAGACTGTATAGGTGCTTCGTAAATTTTAAGGGCAATACTTAAAAGTATCTCAATGGCTTTTGAAAAGCGTGTACTTGTTGATAATTGAAAGGAAATATTTTGATTTTCAGATTGATATTCATTTATTGAACTAACATTTGGTTTAAATATGTGAAGTGTTTCCCAATAAATCTTTGTGAAAATAGATTACTTTTTGGAATTCAAGCTTATTATTGATTCTTTGAATCGATTTAGAATGTAATGAACTATTGTTTTCGCTCTTTATGCTTTAAACTTGTGTTAATGATGTGATTGTTCTCCTTCAAAGGAAATAAAAAAGAAACTTTGATAGTTATTGACTGATATGTTTGTGTGTTAATGATTCTGTGGGGGAATCAATCGATTCCTAAAGGGTGGATGTTGAAGGAGGGTGTGTTGATCATTTGTGCCTTGCAGATATTTGCTCGATTATGAGAGTCACTACGAGGACTTGTCTGACAGGTCGAGTCTCATGGACCAATAATTCGATAAACTATTTCGTTCAAGAAATAGACAGGTCAATGGTAAGCATGTTCCAATTTGTGTTTCGATGTATAGATAATACTTTTTGCCGATTGCTTGCTCTTTTTCTTTGATGGGGTGTAGCGACCAGACCTGCTGGTGTCCAAGTGCTATAAATGTTTGACTGTTGCATGTATGTGTTTCTTAGCATTTGGACATCTCGGCTTTTTTATGAAAAATGTTTTGAACGAATGGTTTCTCTAGATATTGGATCTATCATGCGTGTTCAGTGTCTCACAGCGATGGAGAATGCAGTTTCATGGACATGCTCCCCTTTCAGTTATTTCCTGCATCAAGTCGATCATTCAATGGTTAGTAGGAGCTGAGTTAGGTCTGGTCGTCTTGTAATGAAAAGATCTATTAATTATAGTCATTATGATTAATTGATTACTTTTCATAGATTTGTATTATAAATATTTTTATTGATTGTATATGGTTCGTTAAAATTATTCATTCATTTATCTGGTTTTCATTGTTTTTCAATATTTTTCTAATTTTAATTTCAGTAATTAGGCACAAATGTATTCAAAAATACTTTTAGAACTTCATTTCATCAACCCATTGATAATATTGAAAAATATAAAAATCATATTGAAATTGAAAAAAATAGTTCTAGATAGTCCGACAATTTTTTAATGATTTCTTGATAAAAAAAGCTTTAAAATTTTATTTATCCGAATTAAAAATTATCAAAATATTCTTCTAAAAACAGGATCAAGCAGATTTTGATATTAAATATTTAGTGCAATGTGTAAGATTGATGAAAACTATCAACTTGTCTCTTATTAAAGTTTAAATATTGGAAGCATTTTGATCTCACTTTATTTGATACTTATGAATAGCAATGGGTTATTTTTTAAAACAACCTTAAAAATTAAACTACACAGCGTTCGAAATTCATCACATTATCAGAAATATTTAACTCATTCATCGATTCGTGTCGCCCTACTTAGAATTTTTTGTTAAAAGCATGTAAACAGGTGTCTGTGCCTTAAAGGATTTATTATTTTTTCTTATAATAATAATAATAAATTGATTATTTTATTAATTTTTATTTTCTTTTTGTATATATATGTATATATCATTAGTATGATTATTATCATTGTCACAAATTCAAAACTTTCAGTGATAAAAATATTGAATTTTGTCATAGAACGAAAAATTGTTTTTATCAATAATCAAATTAAACATAATTATATGATTGTTTATATTGAAAAATGAATTCATTAAAGTTTATTGATTGGAAATATTTTTTTATCAATAGTGATAATTCATTTATTTTAAATCATTAAATGTTTTGAAACTGTCAAAATAAATCATTTTTCAATGATTTTGAATAATATTTTCATTTAAATGTCGAAATTATTAAGATTTTTGATCATCATAAAAAAGCCTTAAACCTTGCAGTATTCATTTGAATTCAATTTTGTGCATCAATATATTGAGAAACAAATAATTTGATTCCTATTGATTATTATTTGTAATTTTTCAATTACATTTAATTCTCATAAATTTTTCACACCTAAAAATGTTACTAATGCTAAGAAACTCATATTTTTTCTTCGATTTTTTCTTGAAATGATATTACTTGATATCTACTTTTAAGATTATTGAAACAGTAAGTTGTTGAGCTCAACAATGTATTGATTTACTAGCCTTGGATCGGTACTTCAAAGTGTAAGTGCATATCTTGATGAAAATTTCTTTGACCACAGATCGGTCTCTAATACAGAAAAATCGTTTTGAACTCTAAATTGATTGCCTCTAAAATTGTAGTAAATTTTTAAACATTCTAACTTATCTATTATTAATCTTATTTAAAACCCACAAAACAAATTTGAATTACGATTGATAAGACAACATAATTTATCAATCTTTAATAATGAAAACTTTAGATGATTTATTATGCGGCTTCACTTTGGTTGACACGGAAATATTAAAATAATTATCCATTATTTTTCTATAATGTAGGCTGAACAGTCTCCAGTATTTCCTATAAATATATTTTTAAAATATATAATCAAACATTGAAATTATTATTATTATTAGGTGTACAGTATGACTACCGTTTTTTAAATTATGTTTGTCATTCTTTAACAAAGAAATATTTTAAAATAAAATTATTGCTATCTGTAGTACAGTTTAGGCGCTATTTATCTTGCAATTTTGAAAAATAATTATGCTTCATTTTCAATTTTGCATTTTATATCAAGATATTTCAGTTTCGAAAATGCCATTTGTGGAAGTTTTGGTTTTATGTTTAATTTGAAGAAAACGGTTGCCAATGCACATAATAAGATTTTAGTCTTATGCCAACCATATTTATAAGAAAGACTCTGTCGATAGTGGTTTAAAGAATTGAAAACTGCTGATTTCGATGTGACTGATAAAGAGCTGGAAAACTACCAAAAATTTGAAAACGTTGAACTGCAAAGGTTATTGGACGAAGACGATGCTCAATCACAAGAACAATTAGCTACATCACTGAGAGTAATGCGAAAAGCGATTTTAAACCGGTTGAATAACACGGAAAAGTTCAGGAAGGTAGGTGCCTTATAAATTAATTAAAGCAAACAACAGAGAAAAACCGCTGATATTTTTTGATTGGGAAGAATAAAAGAAGTTCTTTCCTCCATTGTATCTTTACTGGAGATAAAAAGTGAATTTATTTTAGCGATCCTAAGCGTAAAAGATCTTTGGATGATCCAGTCCAGTTGAACACTTAAACCACAAAACACCATTTTCATATATAGTGTTATTTTGTGTATGGTGGGATCAAAAAGGTGTTACTATGACCTATTAAAAATATTGGCATTCGTTATGAAAAAAATAATTTAAATCAAGAACTCACAGCAAAATGACCAAAATGGATTGTCAGACAATGCCAGTTCTCATTTTGCCAAAATTGTTAAAGACAAATTAAAAGAGCAGGTTTTGAAAGTATTACCTAATTTGCCGTACTCACCACATATTGCTCAGTCGGATTAGCATTTGTTCCGGTTCATCGAGCTTTCAGATGAGCACAGCTTTAAGAATTATGAAGATATTTAAAAATGGCAAGAGAGTTGGATTTCGTCGAAACATCATTTTTTCAATGATGTAATTCACAAACTGCCAAAAGTTTTAGAACATATTGTCATGAAATATGGAAATTATTTTTATTAAAATTTCATTTCTTTTCTCTTTTCTCATTTAATTTATAAACTTTGGAAAACGACGAAGTCATATTTGTACACGTAATAATTAACATTTTTGTGTTTAAAAGTGGAAAAATGGTTGGTAGTTATCATTGAAATTTTATTTTTTTTCAATATTTTTAAAGTGTAGTTTTCTTTGGTTCGGTGAAATGTTCATTAGTTATTATAAATATTATTTAAGTCAAATTCTAAAACCAAGAAAAAATTTCTAAAATTGTCTATTAATTCTTATTATTATTACTTACTCTTATTTCTGGTTTTTCAAATCAATTTTTCAGCTTGAAGAGTATTTTGCAAAATATAAACAAAATAGGGTTCGGTTAATTTGTGTTTTTTTCTATCTTTTATTGATCACTGTCCAGGAAAATGAAGATAGTTCTAACGGAATTTCCCGTTCTCAAAAGCAAAAGCAATGTAAAAATGAGGCAATAAGAAGAAATACCGACTATTGTCCTTTATTGATTGCACTCTAGACATATTAATAATTATTTCAGGCTCCGCTAAAACATTATCCATGGATCGATCACTTCAGCCTCATAATGAGCAGGCTACAACTAATCATGGTACCGGTGGTGGTACCATTCGTCGCTTGACTAAATCAGTCGACAACCGAAAAGATTCACCCGGTCGTCGCGCTAGTGAACGATTATTGAGGTACTCAAAAAAGCGACCTCTTTATTTGACGGGGACTTCCGACGAGTCGCTTGATTCGGGTATTTATTCTATTTTCCTTAAATTACGATCTCCGCACTGCATTTATTGAATTTTGATTTTATCTACTCACAGAAAAAGTCACCTCATCCTTCAATCAAGAAGTTTCCCCAGGTAAAAAGCGAGGCAGAATCAGGAAGAATGATGTTCGATCGCAAAACAACTCCGAACGTCAACAGCAAGGCAACGAAAACGTCGAACCACCAAATAACGACCATGCCAATATCGATATGCTTTACCAGGCAGCCATAGACACTGTGGACAAAAATCTACCGTCAGTAAATTCCAATTCCGACATATCGAAGTTTGCGTCGCAATTCGTAGCGAAAAATTTCACCCGCATCGACGAGGCCATGCAGTACGCTGACTCGATGAGAGAAAACCTGAACATCAGTCACAGTGAACAAGTAGTCCCCGTCGTCGTCAATCAGTATTTGGGTGAGTGTGCTTTGTAATCATTAATTATTTAACAATATTTCTCCTCTCTTTGTTGTCACTGAACAATTTTCAAAAATGTAAATACATTTTTGTTATTAGATTGATGTTTTTTAGCATAGAAAATCAATGAAAATTAACATCCAAGTTGAAATTTTTCAATCATCCAATTAATAATCAGGTCGCTTGAACCTGTCATCATCTTTTATTGTCATTCATCAGATAAGGATATATTAAAGAAAAGGAATTACTAAACTTATCTAATTTTTTTTAAAGTATTGTTTGCAAAGAAAATACTTCAGAGATCAAAAACTATGCAGACCAGTAGGCTCAAAGCCGTGTGTCTATGTCCGATGTGTGAAACTTACTAATCAAGCGCTATTACTGCATCTTTTGTCATTCTATCTACGTTTTTTTCCTGATTACTAAGTTTAGAATATTGGAGAGGGAGAGGAGCATTTGGTTGATTTTTTAAACTAAATTCTAAAATCGACTTCTTCATCGACCGTGTGATCTAGTCCCACTAAATCATAATAGATTACTCTTCTTCCGATGTTTCCTTTTTAAGTGGACACGGATGATTTTGGTGAGCGAAAAGAGAAAAATTATATTTTTATTTGATGGTAATTATTTCTTTCAGAAGCCATTTTAAACCTTTTAAAGTATTTAACAATGTTAAATAGCCTTTGATAAATCCGAAAACTTTTCGGATTTATCATTAACAAGTTTAAAATGTCTTCTCAACATTGTTGACAAATCATTTCCCTTGTTTCCACCTCGCTATCTTGATTGACAAAACAAACAAATTTACTTTCCAAGTGTGGATTTTTTTATCTACTTTCTTTTTTGTGTTTCTGTTTTCATATTTAAAATTAATTTTTTTAATAAATTTAAATTGACCAAATCTCAAAAAACTTATTGATTTTATTAAATGTAATAATAATTTTTTTAAAAATATTTTGAAAAGTAGTAACAAGATCAATAATTATGAAAATTTTATGTCACACATTTAAAAATCTGATATTATTGGATATCAATAAAATTAATTTTCAAAAATAAAATTTAAATTTTTTTGAAAATGGATCGAAGCGAAATTTAATGATTTTATTTTGAGAAAAGAAATCTCGAACCCTTGAGTTTTTACTTTGTTTCTTTGTTTCAGAGTTGGTGAAACACCGACTGATGAGGCACATTGCAGTCATGTCTTCGCCTGGCTATCGCAACAATTTGATGATGGAAATCACAAATCAATTGGCAATCCGGGAACAGTTCAGTGCTCGAGTTCGTGAGCTAGAAGCTCAGATTCCAAAGCTTCACAAAGAAGGCGTGTCTCTGTTGACATGTCACTTGCAAAGAGTAATTATTTTTATCTGCAAAATTCTCCACTGATCGTTGGGGATATTTTGTTTTTAAAACCTTTTTTATCGTGTTTATCTATTCCATCACAGCTTGGAATTCAGGCAGATTCACCGGGTGGGTTTTTCTCAGAAGCTCGGAAACTGATCAGAGAGCAAGCGCGTGTCGAGACAAACAATACCAATTTGAAACACGAAATCGGGGAATTGTTGAATGCTCAAAAAGAGCTGAAAGATCGCATTCGAGAAAAGGAAGCCTTGCTGGACATGAAACGGCAACAAGAAGCTTTGATGGCTTTGCTTCTGCAGCAGCAACAACAACAGAAAACTCAATATCTTTCGAATAATCGAGAAATTTTCCAGAATGAATATAACACAGTTTATTCTCCGATTAGTCGGGCCAGTACACCCGATACCAATTTGGATGCTTGATAAATAGAATTTGTTCGATGACTATTAGATGTGTTTTAATTGATAAATAAAATTATTTTATTGATTTGTTCTTTTTCCTGAAAGTGTCTCTTGTTTAAATGATTGATTTCTCAATGTGCTTTTTGCACGGCAAAAAATTATATATCTATATCTTTATACAGAAAATTAATGTTATTCTGTTTTGCTACAATCATACAGTGTCACATTGGCATTAAGGTTAATTTTCATAATTTAAGCTTGTCAGTATATAAAATTCGACACGAGAAAGCGTGCTTGTGTTATCTGTGGAAAAGAATTCAGTAAATGGCAAATATCACAAAATTATTAATAGATAGCTTTAGATTATTGAACATTTTATGTGAATAATGTTGGATAAATAAATACTTAAAAAACAGTTACAGAATTTTTTATCACTGGGAAGGATAACTTTATTTTGTGTTAAAAGGAATTAATAAGGTCTTTGTATTGTAACTGGAAAAAATCATGATTTCTTAATAATGTAACGTTCTTCTGGTTCTTTTAATTTTTCATTAAAAATTAAATTTTTGTTAAATATAAATAAAAAATACGGTTTTCGTGTTTTATTTCTAATTCTAAAAAAATGTAATTTAAAATTCGATAATAATTCTGCTTAAACTTTAATTTTTTCAACAGATGATGCACGCCCTACTTTTGATTCATCGTGTAAATAGTAACGCCCACATTCGAATTCCGTAACTATGGATAAAAATTAGTTTTCGATTGTGCCTTTTAATGAAATTACCATTTTATATTATCTAGATATTGTTCGAATTTCAATTTGCATTTTCACAGATTCTTCTTTTGAATGCCATTTTTAAACCAAAATGATTATTTCAACCAATGATATGTTTAATCTGACGAATGTTTTAATATAACAACTGATTATTAACTATTTCTTAAAGCATTTTTGTCAGCAGCTTTTTCTCATGCTTGTTTTCCAAAAATGTTTGACTATATAGAAAATGCAAACCAAAGAATAATGTTCACTTTCAGTGGTACTTTTCTCATGAGGAAAATCTAAATTTCACAATGGCGAAGACCACATTATATTGTGTATTGTCTATTCTGTAGTTATCAAAATACATTAACGGAAGAAAAATAAAGAGATAAAACAAAAAATCAATTTGATAATTATGGCATTTATACTAGGTAATCACTTAAGTTAAATTTCCCACAAATGTAGTCTTTGGTCTCAAATACTAGTCGAATTTTTTATGACCTTTATCAACTAATAAAACCACCGAATCTCTCTAAAATCTAAGTTGGATAGATTAATCAAATCTTTACTTCAACTCAATAGATTTAATCTTATTTTCTTTAAAACAAAAAATAAATACTAGATCAATTTAAAATCGAATCAACCAGAAATTTATTTATTTATCAATAATTAACTTTAATTTAAAATTAAAATATCAATTTATTTCTCGAATCAAGTTATTGTCTGTCCTTTCAAAACTCGATTTACTTTCTTCATCGTCTTTTCCCGACAGAACTGCGAAGTGTTATATTGTCCTAAGCAAGCTCATCGACTAATTACCTCTTTGACTAATGGTAAGATAGCTAATGCTACCTAACTCGTCAAAATATCAGTCTGACCTGAGCTAAAAGAAATGAATTTATTAGCGGATTAGACTCAGAATTAAAAGGTAAAAGACCACTGAGAGTGTAAAATCAGACCCACATCGGGATTGATAAATATTAAGATTACATATTTATATTTTGTTGATTTTTACGAAGTACTTATTTCGGATTATTCGAAGAGAATTAAAATATTATTGATTTTACCAGTAGAAGGTATATTTGAAGAATTTTATCATTAAATAGATTAACTAAAGAATTTTATCAACAGAGTAATCAATTTACAAATTCAAAAGCGTTAGAAGAAATATTTGGACATTATTTTCATTTAAATTATGCTTTGAAATGCTACAGGATTCTTAATGGGTTCCATCGAGTTTGGTCCTCTCTAGGCGAACCAATTGGGTGTAGCTAACGACCTTTGCTCTCCCATCGGCAAAAAAAATATCAAATTTGTTTGTAATTCTCTTTAACAATTAGTTAATTCTTTTCCTTCTTAATTTATTAATAAACAAGTAATCGATTATGAGTAATCATATTATTTATCTTGTTAAACTTTCATTGATTCTTTATTTTATATTTTGACATTATTTTATCATATTTTTCATTTGATTTTTGACATACTTTATTTATAATATTACTATTTGTTATGATTTTTTCTATCATAATTTTATATAATATTATTAACTTTTGTTATTTAATTCATTAATAATTAGTGTGGAGACTCCAACCTTCAATCCATTTTTGATTGATTGATAGTCTTGGGGGCTTGTAGTGGTGGTTTACTGTAGATCTCAACAGAACATGTGAAATTCATTATTAGAAATTTATTTAGGCTTGAAAAGTTATTAACTGTTCAGGCTTAGTCTTATTTTCATTTTATATATATAATTGTAGGGACTTAACTAATCGATAACACCTTTAATAAATGTTATTATTGAATAGAAATCAACGTTCGGTACATAAAAACCACTATCCACGTAATTATTTTTTTAATAGAACCAAATGTGAAGATGACATTTTGTGCCAAATCAGGCTTAATAATGGCTTAATAATTCAATATTTAAAGTCCTCAAAAATCGATTTTTTGGGCTATCCGGAAAGTTGCATTATCATGATGAAGTATAGTGGAGCGTTTCGAGTTGTTCTTTTCCACTCTTTGAGGACTTCAGGCAGGAAACCTATGGTATACCAATTCGAAGTAACTGTGCGACGATCATGTAAAAGAATGTAAAAGACATGACCTGATATGGCTACGAAACAGGCAACCGTTTTCTTGTAGTTGTTCCGGGATCGAACAACTTTCGTTGGTAATTTTTCTCCCTGAAACACCCAAACAGACTGCTTAAATTTATCGACCATAGCTTTGGACCAATCAATGCGATCTCGCTGTTGATCATTTGTAAATATATGCGGTCTCCAACGAGAACATAGCTTTCTGACACCCAAATCTTGATGTAAAATAGAATGAATTGAAGTTTGAGATATGTTCAATGGTGTCTGAATTTCATCATATATTGGCCAATGATCTTCAATTAATTTCCTAACAACTTCAATATTTTTATCGGATACACTTTTTTGGAGGACCTGAAACATTTCGACTGCTCCTCGTATCATTTCATTTTATTACCGAAGTTGATCAACAGTTTGATATGAATAATAATCTTTCTTTCGCTCTTCCTTTTATTTACTTTTCTTCCTGCTTTAAATTCAATTCTGAAAAGAACATTAAAATTTATATTTTAAATATCCATTATTCTCCCAAAATAAATCTTTTTCAATTCAGGAAACCGGTTTCATTTTATGTTTTTGTTAACACATTCTCGATTGGTTTGTCATCTCAGGAAATTCTCTGATTTTGTTCTCTTGAGAAGTTTATATTTAATTATCAAACTTAATTTTTGAATAAAGTTGAATAGAAAACAACTTGTATTCTTAAATCGGCTCTTTTGAACATCATCCTCTGATTTAGAAAATCTTACTAATTTTACTTTCACATAATTATACTAATTTAATAATAATAATAATAATAATACAATTTTATTTTATTTTCTTGCCTATTGCAAAATTTTATTTGAGGACTTTTAGGATGGAAATTAAATCAGAGTTAAGTTTTTGTAAATGCTTTTACAGTAATCAAATGAAAAAGAAAAAATCTCTCAAGATAAATGATCTTGAAAATTTCTTTGACTTCTACACCTCTGGTTCTTTCTCAATGGGATAATAATAATTTTCAGGTATTAAATTTACGAGTGGAACTTATCCAGTATATCACTTCGGTTATGTTAGATAAAATTTATGCATAATCTGGACTAATATAATCATAATAATAATAATACTAATAATAATAATAATAATATAATAATAATAATAATAATACTGAAAAAAAAAATTTTGAAATATTTTCTTAGTTAGATGCTCCTTATTGAATAAATCTCAATAAATTACATAAAACCTTGATACAAGTTTGCTTTATGACTATAAATTAATTTTCCAATTGATACACTCAAAATATCAACCTCACATAAGTCATAATCAAGTGGATTATAGAAATAAAAAAATGTTTTATATAATTTCTCTGATCAAACAAAGTAAAAATTTTTTGAATTCAGTTAAAGGTTCATGGATAAGGTAATGAATAATAATATAATCAATATTTGGTGAAATTAATTATTATATTTATAATACAAATGAATAGAATCAATATTCACTGTTATAAAATTGATTTATTTAGTTAATTTATTTTAGTAAATTTGATTTGAAATTTAATTTTTTTGTAAATTTTAGTGTAATTTGAAAAATTATAATTATTATTTTATTTTCATAGATTAACTAACCTTTAAAATCTCAATTAAAATTTTAACCATTTATATCTTTGTTAAATGGGTAAGAAACTTCTCAAAGATTAAAGTAAAAATTGACTAGAAATTTCTGTAATTTAGAGTTTACGTCGGCTAAGTATTTTGATATTAATGATACAAGTGCCTTTGTTAAATCCATTATTAAATCATCTCATCGGCAAATTCTATTGTTGTTCGATGTTCGAGGGATTCATTTTCATTCAGAATAATTTATCATCATCGCAATACCGCTATGAGTATAAAAATCACAATAGAATTTCTGCATTGAATATTCTTCTCTTCATTCATTTCCTCTTTTGCAAGATATATATTTTTAATTCATTAAATATTTTCCGTGATAACTTTCTCTGGAGACAAGATAAAATCTTCTCTTAAATTAATTATAGTGATAATATAATTTTCTATATATATTTATGTTTAATTATAAACAAGACTATCATAAATTAAAGTTTTATGAATATTTTTAATAACCGTGAACATTAAATGTAAGCATTCCAATTTATTATTAATATTTTTTGGCAATAATAAGTACCATTTCATTTTATTTAATAATTATTATTTACAAATATTAATATTTCTCAAATAACATTAGTCTGTGTGCGTTATGTAACTTTGGTTGATTTTGGAACATATAAAATCCATCTGTAAGTACGTAACAACTCAAATTATACTAATGCCCAAAAATACAGTAAAAATAAAATAATAAAATATAAATAACTCGACTAATACCAGATCTTATCTTTATCCATGAGCTATTGTATAAATTTCCTGCCAATAATGGTTGCATTTATTTATGACATTCCATAGCTAGAACAATAAAACAAAAATAAAAGGGTAATTAAAATAATTATCGAATTTCAATTTTCTTTTTAACTTTTAATATAAATATGTTAACTGGAAAATGGTTGTTTTTTCAAATTATCTTTTTAATTTAATAAAAATTCCTTCGGTATCATAAATGTTGTCCAAATTTTTGCAATAGAATTAATTAAATATAATACTTTGTTGAAGAAATTAAACAGGTTTGTATAATGATCGTTGTCACCGACCAGAAGTGAGTACTTCTAAATTTGAATAACAATGGAAAACTTTCTTCTCTCAATGAACCAGAAGAAGGTGAACTTAAAGTTACATTTTTATAGGTGTTCATATTTTTTGTTTAAAAAATAACTTTAATTCAAACAAAAATGTACATGTTCATTCACATTAAACTTAAAACGGATGTTATATCCAAGCCGGCTTCTATATTTTCTGAAACAAATTGATCGAACTTCAAAATCAGTCTAATTTAACATTAAAATTTAACAGTTTCAGAATAAACAAAGTCTTGGGAACAGGAAGTAAAGAAATAATGCAAAAATACATCAGTTAGGTTTTTGAGTTTGAAACAAGTACCATATTTTTCTGATAAGCTCATCTAACTGGTATCTTTTATTTTACTTATTTTGGACAAGTATCTTAAAACCAGTTATTTTTACTAACTTAAAAGTAAGATCTCTAAATAAAGCAACAGACTAGGCCCATATCCTTGGCTAGAAGATTATATAAAAATAATGAAGATAATAAATAATAATGAATTTTGTAACGGGATTATTATTTGAATCCAGAGATGTCATTTTAATTTAGTTTAAAAGGAGTTACTTATATAAATTTATTGATAATGCTCCTTTTATCGAATTTTAATATCTAAAGCTTTGGCAATATTTTCTGACAATAATTGCGGACGGTATTTTGTGGCGAAATTAAAGGTATTTTTTTGTAAAGTGGATTGAAAACCTGTAGATTTATAAATTTGTTTGCAATACGCTTTTTGGGATTAAAAACTTGGACTCAAACCAAGACAAGTTGACTGATGTCTTTGTCTTAATCATTAATTTCTTTTTTCCACATATTATATTATTTTAAAAATCATGATCTTTTCCTCTATCTTTAATGATAATCACTTTGAAATAAAAATCAGAGAGTAAAGTTAATTTTCATTAACTATAATCAAACTCTCATTAATATACTTTCGAAATCTCTCTTATTTTAGGAATGAAATTAAATATCTTTTTAATTTTAAGCTTTAATAATTTCGATCTACTGTTTCGAGGAAATGAAGAATACGTTAGACCTTGACAAAAAGCCAAAAATAAACTTTAGCGAATAATATGGATGTTTGATTATTGAAGGAGCATGAAGCTAAGCTTTCTAGTAAAGAGTTTTTAAATATTTTATAGGATATTATCGCTTTATGTTTGGGACAAGAGGCTTGAGACCATATACAGAGTCATCCATAAGTAACTGACTGTTTTGAATTTAATAAATTATTATTAATTTCTTAATTTTAGCATTCAGTAATCTGTTTATACATTCCTCATATTATAAAATTTTATTGTAAAAAAATTACACAATTAAACAATGTGTCAGCATCGTGAAAACCTATCATGAAAATGGATCATTAATTTCAACTTCTAGACGAAAAGTATACCAAGAATTGGAATTGAAAAATGTGTCGAATATTAATTGCATTGGAAATGTAATTAAGAAATTTAAAAAATATGGTCGGACTCAAAATGTCTGCACACCAAAAAATATTGCAGAAGTTCGAGAAAGTGCCGAAAGCAATCCCGGAACCTCATTTGACGACGTTCTCAGGATTTGGATATCAGTCAAACCAGTTTACAAAGGATTTTAAAACTGGAGTTGTACATGAAACCATACAAGATTCAATTGGTTCAGGAATTGAAAATTATAGACCACCAAAAACGTTTGAATTACAGCAATTCCATATTAATGCAACATTCTCAGAATGTTGATTTTCTGCGGGATTTGATAATAAGTGATGAAACACATTTTCATTTACATCGGTATGTGAATAAGCAAAACTGTCGTATATGGGGTACAGAAAATCCTTTATCTCTAAGTGAAAATCCATTGCACCCTTCACGCCTTACGGATTGGTGTGGTATTAGATCAATACAAAAATTAAAAAAAGACTTCATGTCAGCACACATGTATTCATATAACTTAATAAATAAAAAGATTTAATTGTTGAAATATTAAAACAAATTAAACAAATTAATTAACTGATAAATTAATTTAGGATTCATTTCTTAGTCAAATCACAGAAAGTCTTTAGAATTTGTATTCAACAGTGAAACATTTTCGACGAGTCTATAAAAAAGTCAACATCACCATGGCATCGATCGAATGTCTGTCATTTTTATTCATCTTTTGATTATCTTGGTTTTGCACATTCAGCCTGACTGCTTCTTTTTGTCTTTTATATTCACGGAATTTTTCAAACTGGAGTCTGCGTTTCGCTCTGGGAGAACATTTGTCTGTATTGATATTGCTGTAAGCATCATCATCGGTACTGGCTGTAGAATTCTCCTCCAAAAAAGATTTTTCTTTTTCTTTGAACAATTGATTTCTATAATGGAACATAAGAAAATAATTTTTTGTAATAAACGTACCTATTTAATTTTTTAAATAAGTATTTTGATCCATTGGGATTCTTTTTTATAACATATTCCAAATTTCTGTTAGGCTTATGATCAAACAAAGATATCGAGTTTTTGAATTGAGTTGAGTGGTCATGTAAAGGATTTCCATCATTGTCTGTAGATGGTATATGCTCCTTTTCTTTTGTTTGACAGAAAGCTTCCGTGTTAGTAGTAAAAGAAGGAAATCTGAATACTAATGGGGATATTAGTTAAAAGCCAGACAATAACAATTACTTTCATCTGATTTAATTGATACGGAATTGTCTTTTGATCGACACAATATAGACTGGTTTTGAATGATTCTTATTGGAAGTTTTGTGCCCATCCTGGGTAAAAGCTTTGAATTATGTTCATTTGGCATGCTATTATAAAGTGAGAATTCTGCCGCTACTTTTTGAGCTTTAAGTTTTTCTAAGTAACTAAATTGTGAACGTAATTTATGTAACTCCTGATCAATTATCGACAAATCTAGATCTATTAATTCTTCATGTTGTAAAGGTTTATTTGTATTTAGAAGATTAATTCCAGGACAACTGGAATTTAAAGAACTATAATCACTACTTGTTTCGGCTCTGTATTCCTTATCGGATTCTAAATCGTTCGGATCCACAAAAAAGTTGTTCTGAATAATAAATTTTAATTAAAATTAATGGGAAACCTTAACTTTACTTCCAAGGTTCTATATAGATCATTGGGATTTTGGTTTTGATTGTTCTGGTAAAAGTGGTCATTAAATTGTTGTGATTCTTTTTGAGACTGATCAAATGATTTAAAATAATAAAATTAATAATAATAATAATAATAATAAATAAAAAAATAATAATAAATATTTTTTTAAAATAAAATTAATTTTTATATTAATATTAATTTTAAATAATATTAATTATTAGTTATTCATAAACGTTTTTTCTCAAGAACCTCTATGCAATGTGACATGATATTTTGAAAGGGATTTTGTTTGACATTTAAAAATAGAATTTTTACAAATTTATTAATTCTTTCAACTGATAATTTTACGTAGATATTTTGAAAATATAATTTATCACACAAAAATCATTCGACCTAAGGTTTTTAAAATTTAATAAGTAATTTTAAGGAAAGCAAATCTTGATAAAACCAATCCAGTATTTGTCAACATATTTTGTTCTTTAGCTACCATAAACGATGGTTAAGATGAATTTCCACATGATAGACTTTTCAATCTTTCATCAAGATAAAGGTAAGACTTACAAATGATCTTGAACTGTTGAATATTTTAATGCTCAGAACAAAAGTAAGGGAGTTTTTGCTTTACATATACCGAAAAAGATGGTGATTCGTTTAAAGATCAGTGATGAAGCTAAAACAGTAAGATTGAGCAAAATGGTGTGAAGATTTGATTTTATGAATACTGTTGGGTTTACCAAGACACCCCCCGGGGAAAAATAAATAATAAAAACGATAAATAATGTATAAATAATAATAATAATAATAGTATTATTATTAATAATATTAATAATTAAAAATTAATTAATACTTGAAAGTCATTGAAAAATTCCCAGGGA
>JBBMKC010234043.1:0-11318 GCA_037834085.1 Bipalium vagum | reverse complement strand
TTATTATTATTATTATTATTATTATTATTATTATTATTATTATTATTATTATTATTATTATTATTATTATTGCAATTTATTCTCAAATCAATAATTATTAATCAATTAAATAAAGTTTGATCTTTCTATCAAATGAAGGCCACCAATTAATAATTACGAACTTGTTTGATTTCTAAATCTTTTCCTTTCAGTACCAATCTATATTCGCCGAGCGGAGGAACTCGACCGGTCCACAAAGCAAATTTACATTGATCTCCTTCGATATGCTCAGTAATATTGCATTCGGTCAATAAAATATGAGATTTATATTGATAAAATATTTTTGTATCATCGTGGTTATATTTTTTCGTCAATACCAAGCAAACGTCAAAAAGAAACACCCGACGATCACGACCTTTTTTAATGATTTGTCGAGGTTCCCAAACAGTAAAATCGTCCATCAGAATAAAATCGCCCAGTGATTCCAATGGTCTGTCTTCAGGTAATCCCTAATAATAAAGTAATCAATACCCATCGACCAATGAAAATAAAATAAATCATAAATAACAATTACAGAGCCGATAAATTCATTATCACAACTATACCTTGATGTCTTTTAAATGGATTTCATCGTTAATCCGCTTGTTCATTTCTAACATGACTTCCCAAGCCTCGCTCAATTCTCCTGCACTGCCAGTGTCACAATTATTGCAAAGGTCTTTCAAAAATATTGTATATTTTGTGATTCTCTGCACTGGTTTGATCCAAAATGATTGAATTGTATTTTTCATTTGTTCTTCACCCTTAAAAAGAAAAATCAATATCAAATAATAATATCATAGAACTGATTGATTTAATATTTATACATCTATTTCATCAATAAATCATTTACTTAAAAATATTAAAACATTTTTGAATAAAAGTTCACATAACAAAATTAATTTAATAATATTCGTTAATAATAAAAAATTAACGATAAATAAAAAAAATAAAATTACCGAGAAGCAATAGCTCATTAGTTCATTAAAGAACTCCATTTTTTCCATCATTATTTGATTGCCCTCGTCTTTATTGGCAAAATATTTAACGTATATTTTTTTGAAATCGTTGGCATATCGGATAAAACAATGTCCAATATCTTCTGGCAAGAAGCAACAAGTCGGGTTGGTTTCTGTTTTGTTTTGATTTGTGGGATCGTATTGGGTAATTTCTGGCAAAAAGACATTTTTGTGAAATTCCAGAATTTCTTTTATATTGCTGAAAAGAACGTCTTTTCTCAAAACCAAATCCTGTGGAATCTGAAACCGATTGATAATTCACTGAACACAAATAACTGATGGGTGTACTTTCAAATCTGAACTTCCTTCAGTTATCGCTTTGTAATATGTTTTCAAATACGTTTCCAGATCATTAACATAAAAGATCTCGGTTTGAATCATTTCATTGATTAAATGGATTCGTTTTTTGGCAGCCTTTTCTTGGACTTGAGATATTCCACTAGACATCGAAATGCCGCTGGTGGTAGTAGTATCTGTGGTTTTAGAACTTCCTCCGCTACCGGTACTGGACATTGAAGATCTATTTTGGATAAATGGTTTAAGATAATTCAAATCAATCGCTAAGTATATTGATTGATCAAAATATTGATTGTTTAAAATCCATGACAGTTTTTGGTACCCAATATGTTTAGGAACCCAAGGATTAGATGACAAGATTGAAATATCACAAATGAAAAACAGCATTTTCTGTTTTGGAAATTCGATAAAAATTAAAAATGAAATTTTCAAATTAATTAATTCGTAAGAACCGAAGAAATGGAAAGATTATAAGATTACATCTACCTTATAATGACACTTGATTTACGTTTCGGGTATATCGATAAGTGAAACTGTAAGCCGACCATCAGACATAAAGCTGCGAAATTGAATATCGTGAACTAAAAGGCATTTTTGAGATCATTAGATTTACCTACCGTCAATTAAAAAAAATTTTATAAAAAAAGTCGAAATGTTGGTAAAATCGATATTCATAAGTCAAGAATATCCTATCAAAAGAAAAATTTTAAATGACTTTTCCTTTCACCGTGATCTTTATGAGTCAAAAATGTAATTGGAGAAAAATTATTAATTGGAGTTTAAAAATTTTATCCATTAATATTTCAGCTGTATCATATGTTTTTTAATATAAAATATAGATATTTGAATTTAAATTTTTAAAGTAACCTTTGCTCCTAAATATCATTACAATTATTTAAATTGAATTTTTCAATGAAAAGTTACTTTGAGAGAAATACATTGACCGAAGATTTTATTAATATTTTTGGCACACATATCAACAAAACTGATTATAAGAGTGTAATACTGTACTATTACTTTTAAATTCGTTTCAATCAAAGAACGCGAAAAAACTCAGAGAAATTGAATTTTACGGAAAATATAACCACTGTTACCTGTTCAAATCGCCCGATCCATAATTGGATCCAGTACTGAGCTGTGTTCTTAGTTTTGCCGATGGAACTTGTGTTGTTGTCAATTGATTACCGGTAACATTAAACCCTACAGCTCCACCTTGTGTCACGGACATTTGCTGACTGGATTTATATAGATATTGATTGGCAAATCTCAAATTGAGCCGGTTCTTGATGCTTTTGATTACTTCAACGTGTTGAATAAGATTTTTCGACTCGAGATTGTGAATGAGGCGTTTATATATCTCATCCAATTTCGGAGATGAAACGCCGGCTTCGTCAAAGTTACTAATCAATTCATCAGCTTCGGCCTGAATGAGCGTTATTGATTGATTAATAATATTGGTGGAAAAAATTCCCTAAAGGTACCTTCACTCGAATGAAATCCAAACACTCATCCAGTCGACTTTTACGGGCTGCCCATGCTTGCAGAACAGCCTGTTCCTTAACCATTAAATCTTTAATGGATGCATCAACCTTTTCCTGAACACTGGCCTTTCCAGGTGTCTTGACTGGTTGACGACCGAGATATTTAATAAATTGTTCTGAAGTTCGTCTTAAACAAGTCTCAAATTTGAAAAATTCACTTCTAAATCAACAAACCTTGCCAAAATACACGCTTTTAAAAATGCTTCTTTTTGTTCAAAATGTCTGGACAATAAATCTCCCAGATATGTTACTTGGTCTCCACGGGAAGAAGCTCTTTCATTTTGACACCAATCCTCTGCTCGACGATATTCTTTCTCCAATGATCTCAACACTGATGTAACTTGTTCCGATGTTTTGTACCTATTATCAATATATTCAAAATAGAACTTTGAAATTATTGAAAATCCATATTCTTTTCAATAATACATTTATTTTATAATCAATAATTGTGATTTTTGTATTTATTCCAATAGTAGCTCTTTGTAATTAAATTAATCTGAATTTTATTTATTTTTATTAATTCTTCCTCTCTAAATGAATCAATAAATTTTAAAAATTTTCTATTTGGCACTTCTTAACTTTAGTTATAAATAACGAATTAATCAATAATTTTGATTTATGTAGGTATTTATACCGAAATTAACTTTTAAATTAAATTATTTCTGAAATGGTATTTTTATATTATATTTATTCCTTTCTAATAAATTAAAAAATTATAAGAAAATATATAGACCCCGAACAAGTCAATACTAAGTCTTAATACATTAATTAAATGGAAAGATGGTAAGATATGAGAGAGGGAAATAATGACTGATCACTTTAAATGATATCGAAATTTTATAACAGGAAAATGATTCTATGAAAAGGAAGCTCTGACTTGATAATTCTCTGAGCAATATCTCATCAGTAAAATCAATAGAACGGTGATTAACTGTTCCTCATTTTAATGTCTTCTGAACGAAAACGATTCTAAATTAATTAAGCAAGACATTTTTATGTCTTTTACGACTTCATTGACTTAAAAAAAATACTGTAGCTATTAGAATGATTTTTAAAGGATTCTTATTCAACATGATATATCAAAGAAAGTTTTTTTTTAAGTCAGCCCTTCGTTTGATTATGAATTTAAGAGTTATGATCTTACGGAAAAATAAAAGTATTACAAAACGTAACCGTTTTGTATCTTATAAAATTCAGATAAATGATAAACATTTTTTAGAAGGTTAGTTGATTCCAAAGAAATTTTAATTGTTTAAAGAAATTTACGTATGGAAAAAATAATGGTTAAATATATATTTGTTGATTATTTTTATAATAGTGCGAAAAATAATAATAATACAACACTAAAAAATATCCATTATAAATACAAAATTGTTTCACAATAGACTTGAATGTATGGAAATCAAATACAAAATGTTTTCTAACGTAATGAATGATGAAAATAATTCTGCGAAAGATTTTCTTTTTCAACAAACATGATAATTTTCAAATAAATCCCAAATAATGCAGAAAAACAATTTTTTCTTGTCAGATTTATGAAAATTGACATTTTTTTAATTGTACTTTTAAGAAGTATGAAAAAAATATACAGAAATTCTTTAATATTAAATTTATCTGTTAAACCCAAGCTGCTTAAGTAAATTTTGAGATTTCCATTTCACATCCAGGTGACTGACTACTAAAATCAATAAAAATTTGACGCCACAAAGTGAAAATTAAAACAGAGATAGATCGATTAACTTATATATTTTATTAAAAGTAAAAATGAAAAAATTTTAGCTGAAAAAAGGAATCAGTGAAAACTTTAATTTAAGTGAGAAATACACCTTTTTGATAATTATTTTTAATATGGTTTTATGTCTAAAGTGACATTTATATGACTAAAAAACCGATATTCTTTTTTGAAACCCTTTGACATCATATGCAAGACAAGCAAGCACTTTTGATGTCTCCCACAATGAACAATTATCCCAACACTTGCAAATAAAAAAATTAAAATATTTTAAATTAATTTTTAAACGCATAACATTAATCAATATTCACCGTAGATTTTTCACAGTAAAACTAATGTATAAATGAATTAAATGCAAATGATGCGTGCGAAATGGAAATTTGGCAAAGAGAACAATTGAAATGTAAATATTTTATATTTGTATATTAATTTAGATTTTTTATTTTAATTGTTGTTCTTGTTGTAGTTTCTATTTTAAAATAGAATAATTCTAGAAAAAATCAATCTTTACGAGAAAAAATTGACATCAATTTGTCTAAAAGCAAATTTATGGATAATACTTCAAGAAAAAATTTTATATAAAATAATATTTAAATTTTTTAATTTTATAAAACTCAAATAAATTAAGATTCTAGAGAAATTTTTAGTTTAACTTATTTTACTAACCGCGATATGCAGTACCGTTTCCATTTTTTCTTCACTCTTATGTAATAGTTATTTTTATTGAAAAGTGCAAATGAATAAAATTAAATAAAATTTATAAGATAATACATTTCTAATAGGATTGTTGAAAAAATAAATTCCTTATATTACCGAATTCAACATTATTGACCACATATATCAAATATTTATGTATATTTTATAGCTTAAAGCTAACCAAAAGGAGTTATATGTGCAATCCAAAACTCTCAGGAATAAAAAATTTATTGATTCATGGAATATTTTCTGCAGATTCATTCATTATTCATTTAAACCGTGTAACAGTTCAAATGAAAATCCAATAGTCACAACAGGTTATGGCATTTCTTATGGTTATTCATTCCATTTTGTTTGACAATCATCTGCTTGGACATTTTAATATTAAACGTTTTATTATTACTATAATTAAAATAATATTTATAATAATAATAATATTTATAAATGTTAATATTAAATATTATTAATCAATATATACTAGACCCTATCGATTCACAAAAGACTGGAGTGGTATTTTAACACAGTGAGAGAGAATAAAATGTCTTCTGAAACTCAGTTTACTGAAAGTAATGATTAATGCATGAAATTTAAAGTGCAGTCCGATTTCAGTCAAAAGTTTGAAGTAAAATTAATTTAAAAAATATTCACCAGTTTCCAGCTGCAATTAGTAGTTTATGCTTCTCTTCAGCAGCATAGACCAGCTTCTGCCACTGATCCGCAACCAATTCAGCAATGTTCTGAGCCTCTTTTCTCCGTGAATAAATGGTTGAGGTTAAATTGTGATTTGAAAAATCTGGATTGACAGAATGAGAATCACTTTCCAATCCCAGTTGATAACTGATTTGTTGAATATACATTTCAGCAAAAGCTGCACATGTTACTGCTTGAGGGTGTGCTTCGTTGAGAATGGGTTGGAATTTGTCATGTTCCATTTGCAACTGCTCTGCTTCATTGAGATTACTCGGTACAAGAGCGGTTTGGCGAAGCATTTCGTCGCATTGAGATATCCATGTCAGAACCTAGTTTTATAACAGTGACAGAGCATCGATTTCACATTTTTAACATCAATATATGTACACTTTCAATAAATAATTATTTCAATACTACTTTCCAATAATATTAAAACAGTAATAAATATTCAATTAATCATATATAGAGAATTCCATTTAAATAAATATTTAATTAATTAATTTTTTGTTTATTAAAAGCATAAAAATGGATATTGTAAAAATCATTGATCAAACATCTCTTGAGAATTACGTTCTTTGAGCATGTTTAGTGAAATGCCTACCAATTTTAGTTAATAATCAAAAAATCTTTAAAAAAATTGAATATTCAAATATTTCAAATAACTGAAAACAATGAAGTCAAAATTACAATAAAAAGCAAGAAGCAGAATTATTGATATCGAATTCATTAATTTTTTTAATCGAACCTGTTGACTTTGCTGCTCTAATCTGCGCCAGTCAAGCTCGATTTTGAGTTTTATGTTCACTTCATCAACGGCCATGACGAGATCTGTCAACTCATAACTCAGTCTTTGTATTCTTTCTACAGCATATTCGGCACTATCAACAACTCCGGAATCATTGGAGCCAGACCCACCTATGAGAAATACAAATGCTCAAATGCGTTTAATGATATACAAACAACACTGTATCAATTCTCAATTGATAACAGCCAATCCAATGTTACATTTTTAAGCCTATATCTCGGGAAAAGGAAATAAATTTTCCAATAATAAATAAAGCCGAAAATACATCGCACGAATGATTACGCAACAAAGAACACGTTTAAATTCATTTGATTGATTATTTATAATTTGTTACAGTTTTTATATATAAATATTTTTTATTATAAAAATTCTCAAAACACTTCCCAGATAAAAACAGTTTTTTTATAATAATAATAATAATAAATAATGAATAAAAATATCTTTTGAAAATAATAAACTTTAAAAATCTGCAAAACAAGATGAAATATCTTATAGATCACAAAAACTAAAATCAATAATTAAAATCAATAAAATGTTACAACTTTCCAAAATTCTTAATAAATAAAAGTAATTTTTCTTTTTTATTTACCGCAACAAATATTACCAGAACATTTCTCGATAAGTACAAGATAAGATGTTTTTTAGAAATGGACATATCATGGCCTCCTGCACGAGAAATAACAGTGATGGAGAATGGAAAGATGATTGCAATTTTGCTAATAAATCCTGACATTTACTTCAAGTCAAAATAGAAAGTGGCAAATGGTGAATATTAAAAAAATATAAATGTCGAAATCAATTGAAGTAAAGTTTTTTAAATTTTTTCTAAAATCAAGATATTAAGATTTTTAATAGAAAATGCAACGGGAACCGAAAGTAATTTTCAGAACATTCCAGTCATTTTGCAAATATTAAATAATTCGATAATATCGATAATTCGCAAAATCTTAAATGAAACCCATTTAGTATGAGTCAATAAAATAGTCTTCAACATCTGAGATAATTTATAAATTTCCCAAAAAAAATAAAATATATAATTAAGCTAAAATCTTGTTTCGTATCAAGTAAGGGAACATTTTCGAAAATAATCAGTTGTATATTGTTAGGCCTTTCAATAATATTTTTTGAAAGACAACACATGAATCACATTTCTCTTCGATTTCTTTGCATGAAATATTATTGATCAATTTATCTGCACTATACTAACTAACATTGAAACAACATGAAATACCCAAATGATTTTAAAAGAAATTAATTCAATAAAAATAATCAATAAATTGACACAAAAAAGTATCACCTGCCGGGAAATTGACGCCAACCGATTCAAAGGCTCGAGATAATTCCGATCCTTTCTGAATAACTTCCTCTCCCGATTTTATAGCAGCCAAAAACGTTGCTGTCACTTCTTCGAGCTCATTCATTGACCGAGCAATTCGGGGATCATTCAAAAAGTTACAAGTCAAAGAGTTCGGTACTTCGTTCTTCAAACAATCGATGGCCGATGCTACGTCCGCTTCGAACAGACGCAATTGTAAACAAAGATCCAAACGGACCTGTCGTTCGGTTAAAAGATCAGTTGCAGTTTCTTTGTCACTTTGAACCTTTTTAAGTAACAAAAACATTTTTCCTTTCGAAAATTCTTTTCATTAATTTTTGTATTATACCTGCATTAAAAGCACTTTGAAATGATTTTTTTCGTCTTCCTCAACCAGCCTAGAACATAGGGCTGAACCTTCTTTCAGAACCTTATCAGCGGATTCGAGGACGTTCCTTTTCTCATTGTGAAATCGTCTCAATTCATCTTCTACACCTTCAATTGTCAATGGCAACATTTCCGCTTAACATAAGAAATATGATATTACAATTATATTTTCTTACAAACATGGAGTTAGAAAACTGGTTAAATGCAGCTATACCAATAACAATTACGATACTTAGATTGTGTTATAAATTACGAACTATTAAAAAATCACAAATAGTACTAGAACATCTTGTTAAACATTCAGAATGATTTTTTTGTTAATCAATTAAACTTATCCAAAACTTATCTTTACTTTAACTCACTAACGAAAGCAACCAGAGAAACTTGGAAAATAATTCAATCAATAAAATCAATTAAAGACTAAATAATGTTATCATTGAATGTAATAAAATATCAATTAAAAAATAATTTAAATATTTCGCAAAATTTTATAGACTCTCCCTATTTAGAAGTATATAAATCAATATTTTATTTATATTTTATTATATTTTAATTTAAATTAAGAAAAAACATTTACCAAAAGACGAAATCAGTAAAATGGGAATTTTTTTAAAAAAATATTGGATAAAATAAATTTCTTCCTAACCAAAATTTATCAATTCGTTTTTTTCTTTAAGTATTTTCAGACTATGAATGGTGATGGAGAATATATATGAAATTCAATTACATTTTACTAATTATATTAAAATCTGAGAAAAGGAAATAAATTTATACCACAATTTTAAATTGAGTTACATGTTTACTTTTTGGCAAATACCTTGGTTATGCATAAATTATTTAATTTAATCTCCAAATAAAAATTCTAAGTAGATTGGAAGTGTGATCACTAATTGAACGCTTTTAATTATAATTATCTTCAACTTTGATCAATTAATCAATCAATCAATGAGTATTTGTCAAGTAAAATTCAGCTTTGTATCACTTATAAATAAAAATGACAGAAGAATAATGACAAAAATGGCTTTTAGAAAACTACCAAGTGAGCAGCTTCACATTTATTGACATAATCGAAAATTATTTTCAGTAAATATCAGCTTTCATATCAGATCGACAATAGCTTAAATTTCAAAATGACTTTCTATTTAAACTGATACAATTTCAAAGGTTTCCAAAATGAAAAATAATCAATAATAATATTTCTAAACAAATATTTATCCATTAGCAGACTTGAAATTTGTAGTTTTTTAATATTATTTTTAATCAAATTAAAAGTTAAAATAATTTCTAATGTATTATTTTTTAAAAATTCTGTTTGATATCTCCAGTTGAATGATTTCGTGGTATAGTGTGAAAAAATAATATTAAGATTTTTTCTCAAACATCTCATTAAGATGTTCTAAAAGCCTTTAATTTTCCTATAATTTGTGAATATTTATTGATTTTAAATAATCCATTTTATGATCGAAAATATGTGAATTTTTTCTATTAAGATTTCTCAAAAATGCATGTGTTCTAAGACAGAAAAATCACACAAGATCCTTTCAGAATTATCTCCTAAATTTCTAGCTCAATAGTAATTTAATTTCTCATAAGATAAATTTTAAACAAATATTAAACAAATTCATGAAAGAAACTTACAATTTTATTTTTTCCAATGATAATTTTTTAAAAATTTGAGTATAAAATGAAACAATAAAAATGTCAAAATTATTATTTTATTTCAATTATTTACTCATCACCTTTTAAAATATCAAATAAAAAAATTTAAATAATCAGATAAAAATAAATGATTTCATTATTATCTACATTAAGTAGCATTAAATAAATTATCATTTTAAAATTATCATTTTGACAATTACCAATTTTATTTATTATTAAAGGTAATAAAATATAATAAAAATTGCATGTGTACATTGGTTTCAAGTAAGGAAATGTTATCAATTTATTCATTAATTGATGTTGGGTGTACTCTCTTAAAATTTTCTGTTTTATTTCTTCCCTTTGACAAAATATTAAATGAACCAATCAATTATTCTAAAATCAGAAATTTTCAAATCACATACTTACATAATAAAAATATAATTTTAATATATATATATATATATATATATCAGAAAACAACATAAAATGAAAAAATATATAATAAAAAATTAATAAATGAAGATAAAAAGAAAATAATAATTCAATACTAATTAAAAATTTAATTTATTTTTAAATTATTAAATATCCTAATTACCTGCATTGTGATTTTCTTTCAATTGATGAAACCATTTGAACAAATCTTTTGTATGATTGTGGAAGCCCACTGCCAAGTCCAAGGTATTACGCCTGTTCTCAACCGCCTTAGTAAACGCTTTGATCCTTCTTTCTAATTCTGTTTGTTCCTGGAAATATTTTTAAAATCCTATTAAAATACGTGATTGATAAAATAATAGAACATTCGATTTTTTCATTGTAGGGATAATGAGATAAGGGAAATTATGGATAGTTTTTTAAAAAGTTTATGTAAAAACTTAAAAATCGATTCTTATAAAATATTCCAACAAAATATATTTTAAAAATTTTCACCAGCAAAAAATATGTAATTGATTTTTTTCAAAAATGATGAGTACCGAAACCACTTTTAACTGAACTCATGTGTTTATCTTTTTCTTAAATAACTTATACGTCACATTATCACTATCCAGATTTTTATGTGGTGCTTACTCGAAAAAATCTTGAAACATCTGCCAAAGATATTTTTGATCAATAAATACTTTACATTCTTAATCTTTTTTATTTCTACAATCAACCATTGATAGGAAGATATGTTGAATAT
>JBBMKC010234032.1:0-11318 GCA_037834085.1 Bipalium vagum | reverse complement strand
ACTAATCAACTATTTACTTAACATAAAACTGATTTGTTATAATATATCAGATAATTAATTCCAACTAATTATTGCCGAACTAATTAAAATAAAAAGTGAAATTTTTAAAATCTAATTATATAAATTAAACGTTTGAAGATTAAATATTAAATGTAAGTACTTCTGTCATCGAATACTAAGATTTTATAAACAAAATTATTTAGTAAGATGAGTAAAATTGCAAGACTAACCGACATCGAGAAGGGAATGATCTATGCCTACCTCGACGCCGGAAAATTGAACAGAGGGATCGGCACTAAGTTAGTGAAAAATGAAAGTTGTATAAGATACTTTTTGAAGAATAAAAATATAGAATAGAAGACACGGGGTCCTAAGGCGAAGATTTCGCAGCAACGAATATGTATTTTCTTATTGCGGCAATAACTAGTTGGACCACTGTATATAAATCGTGTTTCATATATATATATATAAAATACATTATTTATTACGGGGTGAACTTACTTATTTAGCCCACTGTGTACAGTCAAAAATGAAAGTACTGAAATTCAAAATGAAAATTATGAAATTATAATTATACAAAAAATCAATTTGATATGAAATTAGGGTTAAAATGATGAAATTCAAAACAAAAATACAAAAATTATTAAAAATCTTCAACAAGATCTTTCAATTGAAATACAGAAATATTTTTCTAAGTCGTTGGTGAATCCAATAAATGTTTTTGTCAAAGTTTCTCTTGCAATATAGGCAATTCTTTCAAGTGCCTGAAATATATTTTTCTAAAACAAATATGAGCGATTTGATGTATCCTGCATTGCATTCAGATATTAATTGCTTGAACCATATCTTGTAGTCTTTCCCTTTATACGAGTCCCGTTTACATTGGAAATTCTACATTCTTATAGATGACATTGCAGCTATGCAATGTAAATTTCATCCCTTGTCAAATAGTCAAAAAAGGACAAAAAAAAACAAAACATCTTTAGAACTACATAAAACTTTATAAGTCATTATTAACTTAATAGTATCAGAGACAGATGTCTTTCTCTTCATTGCTGAACAAAGCCTCTTCCAGTAGCTATCATTTTGATTTGCATCAATTGTGCATTTCCTATTTTGATCCGTATATTTATTGAATATTATCAGTTTTTATCCTTTTCTTAATTTGTCATTTTTTAATTTAATATCAATTTTTTTAATACATATATTTAACCCATTTCATTCCAGAATTCAAGAGGAAAAAGAAATCTGATTTACTTGTTGTATAATAGTTGATATAGGGCCTATTAAGACTATGTATAAGTTTCATAAAAATTAAAAAACATTTACTTTGATTTTAGGACTAGTCCCGTTTGGGGGATCATAGAATGTAGGCGTATTACCTATAAATTGTCATATTCAGATTAGAAAACATTTATTCAAAACCTTATCATAATAATATCATTACAATTAGAAAATTATCACACAAAATCATATATTTTAGTTAGAATTGTATGCCTTAAAACACTACACATGAAATTTCCAAATAAAGCAAAGACAAAAAAGTTATAAAGTTATAAAGTCAAAAATTAGAAAAAAGTAAAAATTTGAGATGAAATTTAGAAAAAAATTATGCAAAGTAAAATTCCATCAATGCGCAATTAAAATATAATGCCTCTGCAGTGTAAATTTAAGTGTAAATTTAACTCTAAAGGGACATCACTAAATGGGGCTTATGGAATTAAATTGGTTCAACAATTTTCGTTTTGAATTTCATTAGTTTCATTTTGGACTGTAAAAGGTATATACAACATACTTACCATTATTAAAAAATTCTGAAGTTTAAAAAGCATGCCATTTCTTTTTTCACATATAAGTCGGAACCATTTTTGCCTATCGATTGATGGACACTTAACCAATTGCATAAAGATGAGAAATCAAAAACCTCGTAACTAAACAGACACTATTCACCGCAGGGCTTAATATAATTTGATCAACCAATCAGAATTCAGATCTAATGCAACGAAATACACAACCTAAAAGGTCGCTTGCAATAGATCATCCACTAGAAACAAAGTTCTGGTTCAAGATATTGATGGACTACAATTTCCACGTAAAACTTTGCCAAAATTACAGGATCTTGGAATATATTTATATATCGACTTTTATAGGTAATTTGAAATAAAATCAAAATATCGATTTAAAATAGATCACAATGAAATATTTAAATTATCGATTTTCTAGCCAGATTATTCCCCACATCCTCAAAAATGATTTTTAAAAAATATTAAAAAGATAAATATATCCACTGCTCCTCATCGAAAATTTGCAATATAAATTTTTTGTAAAATGAATTATTTTTTAAAAAATAATAATCAATATTTTTAAAATAAAAATAATTAAATGAATAAATCAATTATAAGTCTTTAACTAACCACCAGACTCTATTGAAATATTCATCAGCGAATCGTAAAGACTCCTCGGAGTTGGAAACTTCCTTCGAATAGCATCAGCGATCTCCTGTGTAACACCGCGGAATTGCATCAGCTGACTACGCCAAAGCATATCCACACCACCCAACTCTCCCGCAGCACAGGGTACATTTATTGTCGTATTAGTTCCCGGATTCAAAGTGAACTCGAACAGTTCATCGGTCTCTTTGACTGTCTCCCTATGAAAAAAGGCCGAATGTTAGAAAATCCGATTATTAAAATGTGAATACTTGTAATGCTTTTGAGCAACGGCTTTCGAAAAGCAAATCATAAATTTTCCAACATCGTCACTACTAGACATTTTATGGACACAGATTCTATGATCGATTTGAAGGTCAATTAATGTCTCATTGACTGCTTTTTGAGTAGCCTTTCCATCTTTAGTTGTTGCTTTCAATCTGAGAATGAAAATAACGTCATTTTATAATACAATATTACTAATCAATTAAATATAATTGATAAATTTTCTCCTCAAAAAATCGACTTCGATTTGGTTAATTTATTTAATTAATAAAATCAATTACTGAAAATAACTTACTTCAACAATTCCTCATCAAGACCCATTAATATTAAAGTTGCTTTAACATTGGAAAGTTTGATCTGATTCGTAAATTCATTCAATGAATTAATCTGAAAAACATATTTTCCGTTAAAGCAATATTTTTTCAAGATTAAATATAGATTTTTGACTATAAAAATGTTTCTTACGTTCAATATATTATCTTCACTTTTGATTAATTTAATAAATTCAGATCCAGGAATAAGTAATAAAACTTCATTATCAAATTCATAACTTCGTTCAATAGTCCAAGACCCTTACAATCCACATAAACATATACAGAAAAATTACACAGGAATTACCGTTATCGTAAATTATATTTTGAATCATTACAAGCCATCTAACAGAAAATGGCAAACAAAAATTATGATTTTCAATAAGATATGTTGGCCCCTCTAAAGATGTGAATATTTTTAAAATTTCTTCAGATGTTTTCAAATTCTTAATCTTATCGTCTATATAAACTGATAAAAGCTAATTCACATTGGTTAGAATTTTTTCAAGTTATTTTAATACTTTTAGACAATCAGGATACTTCATAGACCGATTAATTTCCTTTTTTAAACGTAATCTATTACTCTCATCTTGTTTATCTTTTCGTATCTGATTCTTATCCATTAAATACTTTATTAAATTTAGATTTTAAAAGTTATGGTAAAATTGAATATGTAAAACAACAGTAATTTATCTTTAAAACTTTATTAAAATATGATCAAAAATATGTAAATTCTGTTTTTAAAACTTAAAACTTAAATGTAAATATATAAATCTGATTTATTTAAATTTATAAAATTCCAAGCTCTAATTAACTAAATGATTATTTGTCAATACAATCCTTTTTTAAATGATTTTAGAATTCTGAAAGCATAAAATAAAAAATCTTTATCATTCCTATGTATACATCCTTAGCTTTCATTAATCTAATTAAATTATACATGCAATAAAATATTTCAACATCTTAGAGTTTTATTATTGTTTCAAATAAAGTGATAATTAAATAATTTTCTATTGTAAACTTCGTATGTGAATAATACAAAAATCTTGTTTTTAATTGATATTAAACTTATTAAATAATTATCTCAAGTTTAAATTTTTCTATTTTAATTTACTTATTGTATAAAGATAATTTTATCATAAAATTCATAAAGATTTATACAATTTTTGTTCAATTCACAAGTGAAATAATATCCCCATTATTTCAATTAAGGTTTGCTTTTTGTAAATTAGTTTATTTACCTTTGAAACATGTGTTACTATTATACTTAGCCGTAGTACCGTTTGCTCGTGTGCTCTTGACTCCTCACTTTTTATAAATTGTTGTATCCGTAACTCCTCTCAATCTTATTGAATCAAAACACCCACTATAATACCATATCCGCACCCTAAGAAACTGAATCAAAACTTCTCATTAAAACTTTATTGACCAAAATCACAATCACAATCACCAGAATAAGCTCCCAAAATATGTCCGTCAATAAATAATAATAAAATGAATTCATTATTAATGAGAGGAAAGAAAAAGATAATCACCAAGAGAAAAGTTCACGAAGAGTACTACTAGAAATAAACACAAACCCTGATCTAATCTTGGCAATTTCTTGCCATTGTCAAGATTAGATCCTTTTTAGAAATAATTAATTGCCCCTTTTTTATTTAGATGTACTTTATAACTAATTAATTAATAATAATTATTATTATTATTTTATTATTATTATTATCACTATTATTATTATTTCTGACCCTCTTGCGGTCTTAATAATTAATTGATCATTGTGGTTTCTACCCTCTACTTTACAAGAGTTGGCAAGGATGTTTCCTTGGCTAACCCAATATTTTTATATTTTTGTGTTTTTGTGTCGTTAACAAATATTATTTTATTTTATGTAAATATAATTTTTATTTTTATGTTAAGTTAAAGCCCGGAGTTTAATTAAATTTCCTTCCTATCTGTTTAAAATATAAAATTATAGTAAAAAAAATGAAAAAAATTGTTATTATAATTATAATTAATTAAAAAATAATCATTTTGACGATTAATTTATAAAATATTTAGAAAAAATTGCTTATTAACCAAAAGTTACTATAAATAATTTTTTCAATAAAAATTTTAATAAATCATTTTTTATATCTTTTTAGTGAAACTTAACAGTCGATCACCGTATTGCCGTTCTCGTTTTCGGTCTGATGTACTAGCGTTTTTTGGCAAATTGACGGGAATAGCCGTCTCTTTATATAGTAGTAGAAATTGATCTACGATCACCAATCTCTACGCTTCGAGAAGGCTATTTCCATTAATAGCCGCTAATTGCTATTTTTTGTCTCCACGACGAGACAGAAGAATTTAATAATTCCAACGACGGAGTACTATTTCCATTCCCAACCTCGACGCCGAGGTTAATTACAACACGCATTATTTTTATTATTTAGGAAATTACCACTATCATTATTATAATTGCTATTATTATTATTAACGTAATTATTATTATCATTGCTTCTGCCTTCCCAACTGAGATTATATTTCCACGGTTATTATTATTATTATTATTATTATTATTATTATTATTATTAAAACTCAAAAAATAGAATATTCTAGTATTAATTACAATTAATTATTCAACATCAATAACACTGGGAACATTCAATTCTGATTTCATATTGTTGACGCAAATCTTGTTTAGCTCACCTGGCCTACGATGATGTTACTGTAGGCTTACTTAAAGAGCTTGCTATCTCAACCTCTAACAGAACACAAAAACTAACACTCTAAAATATTTTTTAGTAAAAGTGGGTGAAATCCTCTTTATTTGCTAGAAACAAACTGCAAACAGGAAGTCACTCAGACACCAAACTCTTAAATTAAAGCTGTGCCAAGGAAAACCCTAATCAGCAAAATAACATTATTAAGAAAAATCATACCTTTTTCTTAGATAATTTTCTGGGTGAAAAATAATGATTTTACGCTGGCTTATATAGTAATTTTGACTGTAATTTCATGTCTTTGGTTGGACAGTTAAGCTATCAATAAAATAAATTACTTAAAATAAATATTTGTAAAAACAGATTTTATTTTCAAAATTTTATGAAAAATAAATTTATTATAGTTTAAGGTAGCATGCTGGTAATTAAAAATTAGTAGTTACTCTTAAACTAATATTTTTATTTCTAATTTAAAATTTAATTAATTAACTTTAAATTATTTTTAATAATAAAAATAAATAATACTAAAATAACCAGGTCATTATTTTTCTATAGTTTGAGTAAAAGAATATATTTTTTAAAACAACAAAAAAATTTCCAAAACAAATAAAACATTTATTAAAGAGCTAATTTAAAAGACAACAACAGAAACCTTTTTAACAGGAAATAGGATAGTATAACAGTACATATAATTAGTTATATAACTATACAATAACTATATAATATAAATATAATTAGTACATATATAACCAACAATCACAAAAAGCTCTTACATATTTATTTATTATATTTAAAGACAAGAACTCATTTCAGAAAGGTGATTGTTAGGATGACATAAATCTAGCTGAAAAATAAAGAAAACATTATATTATGAATACTATGGAGAGAGAGTAGCATCCAAAGCTCGAAAGGATTTTTAAAAATGTAAATATGAAAGAAAATTAAAATGGTTTTATAACCCAGTAAAACATTACAGGCGCAAAGAATTAGTCCGCGAACCAACCTCGTGCACTAAAATATAAATTCTGATGAATGATACCAGACACGGAAAATACCAGCTCAAAACTCTGACCCACCGCGAGTATTGGCTGATGAGAGAAGAATGTGATCTATTGTGAAAGAGAGGTTCACAGGTCGGTTATTTCATTGAGCTGTTAGTTACCTTGAAGTCACTGACTTAAGATCATCAACATCCAACAGGATTTTTCCTTTACTGTTAAATTTATATTATTATTAAAATTAGGTTTTTATTTATTTTATTAAAAATATTTCAGAAATGTCTTTTTCTGTAAAAATTAAGTTAAGTTATTTATACTATTTATTATTTTATTTTCATATATAGTAAAAAATATTACAAATTATAAAAACAAAAAAAAATTATAAAAAAAATGATTTTTTTATATTATAACGTATGACAACTAAAAATTTGGACACTGGTCTTCTTTTTCAGTGTCGATAATTTGTTGAGTGCAGTTATAAAAATTAAAATTGTAAATAAAATAATAAATTGTCGGGCCAGCATACGTTGAGATATTCTCATCTTGTTGTTAACCGACATCTTTAACAACTCCGCATTCCTCTTTGATATTTTAACCGGTTTACGACCGCTTCCAACTTTTCGCAATGAGAAAGATTTATTTTTTTCGAGCCGTATTATGTCATAAATGGTAGCATAAAATGCTTTACCGTGAAGATTATCCTTTCATTTGCATGCATCAACCAGAAGTTGTACACACAGTTAGGAGCATCATTTTCTTTCTTCATCTTCTATAAACGCGCTTAAGTATATTATTATTTAAACAATATATTAACTTAAAGTACTATTTATGTAGTTGTAAATTATGACAAAAGAAATAGTGACGAAGGATTTTATTGACCTTAAAATTTTATTTATGTTTCCTGATTTTTACTTGTCATACGTTATAATTTCATTTTTAATTAAAAAATATATAGTTCAGTAAACTTTAAAAATAAGATGAATGCTAAAAACTGAAAATATCAATTAATTTCCTTCTCGACAAAGAAAATTGAATTCTTGACATAACACATGATACTGGGTTAACATTCAAAAGTTTCAATGAAATTGATATCTAAAACAATCAATTCCTGAAATTTTTCAAAATTAAGACTTTTATACTTTAAATTTCCATCCAAAGTGATCCACAATAATGTTTGGTTTTCTCAACACACCATTCGAGTAGAATTATATTGGGTTGTTTCAGAAAGTCACTTCGCTTTTTATACCTATCTTTAAATCTTAATTTAAAGAACTTTAGCCATTTTAAAGGCTGGGAATTCAAATTTCCTGAAAAAGGACAATACATCATTGATTAAAATATTTATTTCTAATAAAACTGTTGATCTTACTTTTTACTAAGAAATTAGAAGTGATTTTCCGAACAACCAAATATATGGAGGCCGCTAGAAAGGGTCCAAGTAATAGTAATAATAATTAATAATTATTGTGATAATAAAATATTATTATTAATAATAAATAATAGTACAAATATTAAGAGCAAATCCCACTCAAAAATTACCCAGAAATAAATGAAGAGGTTCTAAAGGCACTTTATTTTTCGGAAAAGTTTTCAAAGATAATAAGGATTGTTATTGGTAATTTACAGAAATTTAAAGAATTAAATAAACAATTTTAAGGATTATCATGATTATTCAAGCACAATTCTCATATTCAAGAACCATTAAAAGAATATACAAAAAGTATGATTTTTCAGTTTTATTGAAGAAAAGAGTTAATCGTTATAGCAGAAGAAGTATTATTATTGCAAGTATAACTAGGAGTTTTCTTTTGAATTGTATTCGGGTTCCCTATCAGAGGGCTCTCTCTGAGTAAATGCAATGACTCATTGGTAGTTCGGGAACCTCAACAGGAGTTGTCTCGTTAAGTATTTCTTTTTTCTTTTCAGTTTAACTGTTGGTAGCATTTTATTTTTTTAATAATTAATTTTTTGCACAATTATTTTTTTATTAACATTTAATTATTTGACAGATTATGTTAATATTCAATTAGACAATTTTGTGATCAGTATCATTGTTATCTGAAATCTTTTTCAGAAAAATTGGTAAAGTGTGATCATTTTTATCTTACAAATATTGTACACTGTGATATAAATACATCCTATTGCTTTACTGATTATCGTTGATTGAACTGCCTAATATTATCGGAGTCAGGAAAAATTTGAGAGAACCAATATTTAACAATAATATGAAGATAAAGAACACATATATTAAACTTACAGTAATACTAATAAAATAATGAAAACCGTTAATTAAATAAAATAAGATCCAACCATTTTTCGATCTGTCCATATAGTGTAATCAGTTATAGGAATTCTTGTGAACAAAATACTGATCAGTCCTAGTGTCTGTTTATTGTCTGTTCCAAACCCAGGTAATATAACCTCTCTCTTTCAGCATAACCTGTCGTTATTCTCTTGGTTTTGGGCTCCTTAAGTTTAATATTGTTTTCATCTAGTTAAGCTATTGGCGTCGCTTCTACGAGCGGCCTCCTTTTTACTGGTAATAGTCGTTGTTTGTGATTGCTGGGTCAATTTGAATTGATTTTTAATCTTTCCCTTTCATTTTTTGAATTTGGCAACAAGATTGTTTTGAGTCTATGTGTCACGGAAAATGGTTATATAGCCCTTTTTCGTCGTGGTAGGTGTAAAACAAACACAAAATTTTAAAATGTGAATTATTGAGTTGTAAAATTAAAAATTAAAAATATAAAAAATTATTCTTATTATTATTAAAATTATAATATCAAACAAAAGAATTCTGGATAAAATCAATAATTTTTTTAAATGTCACCATTAATATTAACAAAATTAATGTAAAGAAACAAAAAATATTTATTGGTCATCATTTTGTCAGTCAGTTCCACTTATCCAGGTTCAACTTAGGCTTCGACCTTTTTTTTGAGTAACCACGAAAGTAATTTATATTAATAACGAATTATACATTGTTAATAAGGTGTTATACATTAATTTTGTGTCTGCAGGTTTTACTGTAATCATTTTGAATTGATTTGGGTTTAGAGATTTTTATATGAAATAATAATATTATTGTAAGAAATTATTATCTTGGATTCAGACATTTGGGTACCCAATCGTATGCCAGATTACATTCATATTATTTGCTGAAAATCTAATTATTTTTAACTGAAAATTTTATCAAAGTCTGACTTTACTTTCAAGAAAACCATTCCATTAATGGATAATCACAAATAGCAAATCAATATATCGAAAACACTACATTAGAAGTAGTGTTGCAGCAGAGTATAATTTTCGCAGGAAAATAGATTTAGTAAGAATAAAAAAACCTTTAAAACAAAAAAAATAAATTCAAAAATAAAAAATTGACATTGAATAAACCAGCCTTTATAAAAAATAATAATCAGACAATTAAGGGTAAGTTATTTTTAATATTCATCCCATAATTAAGAAAAAGCTTGTGACAATTTATAAATAAACCAATATTTTGCCTAGTTTGTTAAATAAAAATAAATAATTACATTTTATTTTTTTTCAAAAATAATAATAATAACATTTTTCAGAAATCTAAATGAAACGGCATATTTATAAATCAAAGAATTTTTTTATTTGAATAAAAATCTAAATTTAAAAATTTGTTATACTTGATTGTTTGTCACGTAATTTCCAAAACTAAATTGAATTAAAATTCAAGAAAATTAATTCAGATTAAAAACAAAATAATTATTCATTTTTCTAAATTGTACTGTGCTTTGGAAAAATGATTGGAAATTTAGATTGTTACCTGCATCGTTTTATTCATTATTACCCATTAGATTCATACAATGTTGAAGGCTGAGTTGAGCTTAGTGCTGTTGGATCATTAATTACTGTAGTTAATCAAACTTTAGTACTATTTGGTTCCCACTAAAATATTGATACATTGAACCTATTATAATTTGTGTAGACATGTTGGTCACTTTAATCCGATTGATTTACTTTGAACGTGTTTATTTAGATTTAAAATTACTCGAAATGTTGAACCGAATTTTACTATATAAAACTAAAATTGATATTTTGCTTGAGATTTAAATCTAGATTTTTGGAAAATAGTACTTTTAAAATTATCAAAATGTTATTTAAATAATATTGGAAAGCATCAGAATACGTGACTAGTTAAAGGTATTAGGATTTTTCATTTAAATCTTTCACTTTTTAAATGAAATATATTATTTAAACAAATTAGTTTTATAAATTAACCATATAACTTAAAGATATAGTAACTATTGACAAGTAAAATATTTTTTTTAATTATATATTTACTGGATCTCAATATGTATATATTTAAAATTCCAGAAATATTACATGTTAATAAGAATATTTTTTAATAAAGTTCAATAAATTTAGTTTAATATTTAGACAAATATTTATGATATACAAAATACAATAAAATAGTTAAATATTAATTGAAATATGCATGTTTAAAAAAATTTATTTATCCAGCTTGTGAGGATTAAAATGTTTCAAATAATTTAATTAGTTTAAATATTTATTATTTAAATTAATTAATTAATTTGTTTGAATAATTGTTATATTAAAATA
>JBBMKC010234021.1:0-11318 GCA_037834085.1 Bipalium vagum | reverse complement strand
AAGAATCATTGTTAAGGAGCGAGTTAAAAGAATTATTGTTAATTTGTGCCGCTCCGTGTTTGTATATCTGTGCCTGGCAGTCTCCACACTATGACATAGGAAATGCTAATGAAGTTAAAGTGGTAGTTTTTATTTTATTTGCATAACATTGGGAAAGTATATTAAGTGAGAAAGTTTCATCTTTTTTCAGACTGACGATATTTTCCCTCTTCACAATAATTAATTTTAATAAATCCCAATATCCCCTAATCCACCTAATATCGATCCTTATGCATTCCAAGGGTTTTTGACTTTCACTGGTAACTCTTTTTCTTGGAATATTACCATCTTTTCCGTAATACAATGCTCATAAAATTGATAACCCCCTACTCAAGGTATGAGTGTCACCAGTGTCTGCAGCATTGTATTTCCTTTGGTGTCCGTTACGACGATCCCTAAGGGAACAAGTTTGGATAAAATTTTTGAAACTTCATGCTTCACGTCCAGAATGACTATTGTATTGGCTATATCCAACTATATCCAATAACCACTTCTGGGAAACAAATAGTTTTTTATTCAACTAGCTTCCTCTCACTTTAGTTTCTCAAATATTGCTATGCTCCACGATTATTTCCCACCTGCTAGCCATTCTTCCTTGACCTCCATAAACACTTAGGTTTAGGGTAAAAAAATTTCTGCTGATACTCTAGATTTCTCTAGATTCTACAACAATCAACACTCTTCCCGAACTAATGAGTTCTATCCTCGGTCCTCATCTACTAATATAAGTAATATCCACAACTGATACTGCCCTTCACAGGTAGATCATTTGACGATTTTCCGTACTTTAGGCTTTCAAATTATTAGGGGATATTTTCGATGTTGACGAACCACGTCATTGCCTCCGGATTCTGCCAAATCCAATGCTTCACATCCTCACCATACCCTAACTCTGCTATTCGATACGTTCCTACAAAGTTTTCTTTTCTCTCAATCCGCTAGCCGTAGTACATGGTTAACTCTAATTTCTTCGTCGATTACTTCGATTGGACTAATTCATTTCTTTGATCAAAAATCTATTAATAATATGGTACAAATACGGAAAAGTAACTACGTATAAAATTGATAAGACGTGCCTTTGGTATTAGAAATGAAAAGGGAAAGAAAATAAAAATAATTAATAATTTTGAATAAAGAAGCATACTTATCAAAAATGAATATGGCTACAGCTATTCGAAATGTTTCCCTTGAAAAAATAGTCATACCATTGCGATTTCGCGCGATCGTGTTCTTTTGGTTCTTTTTTGCATCTAATGTTTACTGAACCAGTAATTTGACAAGTATTTTTGTAAATATACATTTTAAAAACGATTTTTACCTTAATTGTTTTTTTATAGAGTGACTCGTACATGAATGATTTGAGATACGAAAGTTTGTCTTGTCCATCATATTCACCGGATCTTTCATCAACTGTCTATCTTTTTTATTATCTTTTTCGCTTCCTGCCAGAGAAAAGCTTCCAAAACAGTGCCGTTCAAAATGCAGAAATGTTATTGTGCATCATATTTTAAATAAACCACTTTCTTGTCGTCTGAGATCTATATAATACATTTGTCAACTCAATTATTTTCTTACCACCCAAAAATAAATATAAAATCAAAAATGTCCATAACTTGATTAAAGTCCCTATAAAATAGAAAGAATCTTATAAATTAATTATTATATAATATATATATTAATTATATAAATTTTTGCTTTCGGAAGTACAAATCATCTTTTCTTATCTTTAACCATAGCTTTCAAACGTTTAATAATCTTAATTACTGTTCGTCGAAAAATATTATATTACTGAGAAGCCCTTTATTTACAATCTCCATAATTAACCCTGCCTGATCTTCAATATTTTTCTCTATAACTATTTATTGAAAACTTTTTTCCATGAACACTATTTATAATAGACAAGAAGATTTCTTAAACTTCTTTTAATTCTTTGGATTTTTTAATGGGATGGAGAAAAGTAATTCTAATTCATACAAATAGAAAAATGTCATATCCACTATGGGGCATGTTTCCCTCAAACCCGACTTGTGTATTCTTCAGATATTTGCGAGATTATTTTTGAGAAAAAAACATTTCTTCTTAAATTTTGAGAGATTTTTCAGTTGTCATTGAATTTATTTTCGTAGACATTAATCCAAGGATTGAATGAGAATGAATTTATATTTGTTGAAACTGATCAAACAAGACTATTTTTACGATAGTTAATGATATTATACTTGGGTTAATAATGGTCATTTATTAACATTTTCTGTTTCGAATAGTATAAAATAGAGTGTATTCTGTCTATATTTCTAAGAGTCCGTAACAGAAATATATCGTCTCAATTCAATGGCAAATTTACATTGGAATTCCATTATTCAAGTCTCAGTATCAAATAAAATTATATGTGTACTTGAAAATGAGTATATTTTTCTATTAAAAAAATTGAATATTTTTGGAAATTGATATCAACTGTTTTGAATTCTTTCCATAAATGAGTTTATGGAAATATATTTGATATATTACAATTTGGAAACTGTGTATTAGGTCGAAAAGTATGAAATGTATAATTTTATCTGGTTATTTTTTAACTTGATTACCTCTGCGAACTTTATTGAAAAATTAATAATTCTTGTTCAGAAAGTTTGTCCAAACCCAAATTTTAAATATAAAGTAGAACATTAATTTATATTATTAAATATACTTTGTAAACAATGATTTACAAATAATGGAAAAATGGAAAATTCTCATTGTCATGGAATGAGTTTCGTAGAGGATCCAGCATAACCAAAATCGTCCGGAACATGAAAAATGTGTTTGCTAATTGTGCGCCTAATCAAAAAATCATCAAGTTGTTGGCTTGTAAAATTCAAATCTTGTAATTTTGATATAGAAAATCGGTCTCGAGGCAGACCCACAACCAAAGTCAACAATGATAAATTGAAAGCTGTAGCAATACATCCATAATCTAACACAAGATTAGCAGCAATATTTCATAATTTTATCCCAATCATTTTAGAAGAATACAACAAATAAATCAAGTCAAAAACTCTATCGATTGATTAAATATGAATTAACGGAAACCGATTTCAATGCACGCATTTCTCTTCTCTCACCGAATAAGGGTGATTCACAAAATTGATCCTATAGAACAATGTTAAGCGATCTGCACAATAGCAAGATGTAGATGAATCTCTTAAAATTTGTCCAAAGTCGAGAATTCATCAAAAATTACTGTTTGGTAGACAGCTTCATGAAACACGGTTAATCAGCCGCAATAGAAGTATACTTTATTCAACTGGAAGAAATGATAAAGAATGTTGCAAAAAAATAGCCGAGATTGACCAGTAAAGAATAATATGCCTTCACGATAATACTCGTCAACACATTGAAAATCGCAATCAATTAGAAATTTTTTTGGAAATGATTTTGAAAACCATTGATCATTCTCCTTATTCCCCAGATCTCTCACACCCAGACTACCATTTTCCAGAAATTAGAAAACTGTGAAATGAAAAAATTCCAATCACAAGAGGTTGTTCAAAGTGCGTTTATGCAATTTATTGATTCTCTCAACCATGATTTGTTTGATAAGAGCCTCTCCGAGCCACCCATGGCAGAAATGCTCCATATTGAGGGCGTTTACGTCGATTAATTACACTGTTGCTCGTTAAAGATTTCACTAATAAAAGTCTGGTATTAAGTATGCATTTGTGAACTGATATTATCATTTTTTCATTTCAATTTTATAAAATCATTTTATTATAAAATATTTTATGAATGAGACATAAGGTCCCAAACAAAACATTGTTCAAGAGCGATTCTGTTCAATTTTTTCTTATTTCTATTGAATATTATTCTTATATAATTCCAAAAAATTAACCAAACATAAAAAAATTGTTATATTTATATTTTAAATATTTATAAGGGTTTATTTATCTTACCTTTTGAAAAAAATAACATTGACCCTCATGTAGCCGAAATAATCACGCCAATTTGGAAAAAATGATATCAAACGTCTCTCACAACCACTTACTCCGATACGATAAACTTGAATAATCACCATATTTCCTTAAATTCGAGTCAAAGTGAAAAATGAAAACATTCAACTTCAGAGCGCGAAAAAAAAATTTCTGTAGCACTTCTTCAATACCAGTTACAAGATGAAATGAATCTTCTCTGGTGGTGAATATTTGCGATTAATATTGATCATTAACTTGATTATTGAATAAATTCGTTGGTAAAAAGAGCCACTGATAATAAATGTATCTGTTCAGCTGTGAAGAAATGGACCTTCAACTATTTTGATAATACTACCAAATATTTTTCTACAGAAAAAATTAATAACAAAAATTTCTGTCTTTTTAACTTCAAATGACAAATAAAATTTTGAAATACGATCGTAAATTAATTATGTTGTTTGGAATTCTTTTATTTATATTGCAGATTTTTTCTAATTAAATAATTTATGGGAAAATTAATTAAAATTGTCCATTAATTTTCCACATGGAAAAAATTGATTCTTCATTATTTAGCAAAACAAAAAACTCATTTTATCCGGGATAAGATCTAAAATGAAATGTTAAAAAAAATTTTAAAAAATAATAGAAAGAAAAATGGTAAACAAATAAATGAATTCGAAACATGATTTGATGTCTTCTTTTCTCCTCAGTGAAATGTCAAGAAATTACATGCGAAAATGAAAATTGAAAATGATGGGATGTTTTGTGGTTTCCTGTTGTGGTGGAAAATGATTGACCGAGGGTATATGGAAAGCAAGACAATTTGGTAATACAGAGAATTTTCTTAACATATTTATTTTAAATATGAATTATATATTGATTTTTCTCTTTTATTTACATTTCCATTGGATTATCGATTTTTCTTTAATAGCAGAAATAAATTATCGAAATATTTTATTTATTTTTTTTGTTTTTAACTTAATTTCATCCATTATAGCTTTCGGTCTCAAACCATTGTTTCGATTCAAACAAATTTAGCGCTATCAAATGGTCATTTTATTCTTCATAATAATGGGAACTGATGGTGAAACAAATGAGATCTGGAACGTTTCATTAATTAATAAAAGATAACAAGAAAGAAAATTATTATCTTTTAAAATCTCATGTGAACGATTTCATTGTAAAGTATACAGTAATTTAATTTAACAACGGAGAATAATGGAAAAATGGAGCAGAAAGCCAAAAGAGTTATAAAAATTTTCGATTAATGTCATGTTTAAATGATATTTTAATTGATCAATTAGTGCCTTAATTTATTTTTTACGACAAGGTCGATGTGAACAAATTTATTATATTTTGTTTTATTTTATTCAAAGATACAAATGAAAAATTCCAAGCCATTTCAACCAATTAGAATATTTCGAATATAATTTGTTTAAATTGATACTCATTTGTTATGATATTCAACCAGAAAAATCGTCTTTTATGAATTATCGTTCATTTAGCATATTTAAACAAAGTTTGCAAATTTATTATAAGTCCAATTATATATTCTGCTCGTTAGAAGAAACACTTTTGTAATTATATTGAGGTTTAGGAAAGGCAATTTCGTTAAACAAAAAATTGAAATGATAGCAAAAAATATTATTTTTTAATTTTTTTTGTAGAAAAAGAAAATAGTTCTGTCATATTTGGAAATTAAAAAAAAGTATATTTCTTGTAATTCTTCGGTAAAGTAATTTTCATGAGTTTGTTTAAATACGATTTTCGGAAAATTTGAATATGTTCCATTGGTTTTTTTATTAAATAATTTTTGACAATTTTGTTATTGAGAAAAAATTTCTTTTACAAATAAAAATATAAGAATAAATGGAAATTTGATTCCCATTTGAAATTTCAGAGAGAATAAAATAATTTGACAAAGTCTGTCAACAAAATACAATGGGTTGTTTATATTTTATATAAATAAAAATATCGTAATAAACATCCGAAATTAATGGAATCCAACTTCATTTTACTTGTTTATCTGTTTTCATTTATTATATTCTATATTATACATATTGTGTCTATAATTATATAAGCTTAGATGTATATTACATTGAGGGTTCAAAAGTCAATAAGAGGAAAAAAGGCCTTCAATTAGCAGTCAAAATTTTTAATAAAGTGTAAAAGTCAATGAATTCAATTTAAAGTCAAAATAAAATGAAAATATTTGTTTTAATCACTTTTATTATTATTATTTATAATGTTACTTTGGAAAAGAGGCTTGAGCACGAGGTGATGCTTGCAAGAAGATATGCGAGTTTAAAGATGAAAGAACTGTTGCTGAGAGGACTGCTGCTAATTGGTTCAAACGCTTCAATAAAGAAGGTTTGAACCTTGAAGAAAAGCTGAAATTGAGGTGGCTCGTAAAGAGCTTTTCAAATTAAAGCAGCGAAATTGTTACTTTGACCAGATAAGAATGTTAGCAGATCGATGGTGTAAAATCATTGAAGCTGATGGATTATATTTTGAAGAGTATTGTTATTGTTGTAAATAAATAAAGATATAATTGATACGATATTATCTCACTATGAACACTGTCTTAACCTTAGCTCGCAAAGTTACTGACCCCTTCACTTTTGCCTATACGTATACGCAAATGAATGAATCAAACAACTATGAACAACACTTTATTGCTAAAGTAACAATACAAACAGTAACAAAATGTTTCAAATGATCAATAAAATGTCTGCAATCAAATGTTTTTACACAAAAAGAAAAATCAAATGTTATCAGACAAAAAATCAAATGGTAATAATCAATTAAATAATTAAATATCAATATCAAATAAATGTCCGTACGTAAGGGTTAATTAAAAAGAAAAAAAATGAATAAAAATCAAGATACTCTCACCACTTGTGACGACAGGTCCAAAGGATGGTTAGCTGAGCCCAATCCGGTACGCTCAGAAACCCCTCAACCACACAGGACCCGTCATGTGCTCCTGTCGCATAGAGGGCATAAAGAATGAAAAACATTTTCGAACAATATTCTGTCGTCGAATGTCTCGTGTCCTTCTTCTGACAAATATCCGTGTAGCCTTTTTCTGAAAAATATCCTCTAAACTAAATATATCTAAACCCTATTGCGGTCTCTACCATATACATTTACAAAGGTTGGCAAGAGATGGGTCTTTGGCTAACCCAACATAATTTTAAGCACGAACTTTTGGTTTACCATAGTATTACTTTATATATATTTTGAAAATATAATATTTTTGTTTAATTCAACAATTGGAGATATAGACTAATATTTTTCTGAACTCTTTTAATGTTTTTATCAAATCATTATTTTAAAAAAATATTATATATCTAATATAAAATATAGGTATTATAATAAGTAGGGCAACCAAATGCATTTTTTGCATTTTTTGCACTGTTGCATTATTTTGAAATATTTTTGCATCTTAAAATATATATTTGCAAATAAAAATTATAAATGCATTTTTGCTTAAATAATTCTAACAAACGTCTTTGTTTCCGCAGATATAATGTATAATGTATCAAATTTGTCTGTTTACAGGAGTCTTTATATAGTGAGATTATTGCCATAAAAGATTAATACGGAATTTTGATGTATTTTTTTGATTTCTTAGAGGATTACGATAAGAGGATAGCATTTAATTGGACCATCATAAAGGAAAATGAATATTGATCAAGACCCAATAAATTTAAAAGAATATCTTAATTCAAAATTAGAAAAATTTGATTTCCAAAAAATTATGGCATACGAAATCAAAATATATCTCTAAGAGATTACTCCAATATCATGAAATGTGCTTAAAGTTCAATTAAGCCGAAAGAGGATTTTCAATGCTAAAAGCCTTTCTTTGACCTCAGAGACATTTTATTCCCAAATACCCCTTTGGAATTATTTTATTTCCTACCTTAACAAATTGAATAATACTGATACATGTACAGTTGAATGAAGTGTTGTAATTCATATCTAATTTGTAATAATTTTTTTAAATGGGTTTTAACATTTTTGCAATATTTTTACAGTAATTAAATTATTTTAGAATAATTTGCATTTTTTGCATAATTCTCAAATAATTTTGCACTTTGTGGTTGCCATAATAATATGAGTAAATAATAATTCGATAAGGTAAGATGAATAGTGAGAATAAAGTTTCGATATATTTATGAGTGACCAATTTCCGTTTAATTATAGGTCGTAGGTACCTTCAAACTAAAGTACATTAAAAAAAACGAATTCTCACGAAACAACGAAGATAGAAAATAATAAATGAAAAGATAAGACTTCATTATTTCTTTGATTGTAACTTTCAGAAAATCATGAAAAGATAAATAAATAGAAAAATCAAATTCCTGCCTTCAATTTGTATCACCACTCTTAATTAATTTTCCATATAATTTATTAATTATTTCCATTTACATTGGATCTTACCTTTTTTGGTTCAGAATTTTTAACTTTCCATTAGACATCATATTTTAGGTATGTGGTCAAATATAACATTTGATTATGAATAATTGAATTAGCCAAATCCTAATTTCTCTCTATAAGAGAGGTCTAAGTACAGCTTACAATTACACCAAAATATTATTTGTTAAGGATCATGACTTACTAATACTGATTGTAAATGCCATTCTCAAAGAAGTCGTTTTCTGGGATAGGCGTTTACGAACAACCAAAGCTTGACCTCTTCAACATTTTAAATTTTTTTTCCGACCAACGTCGACCATAACTGTAACGAATATAAGTTTTTTAAATTTCAAATTTCAGTTAAAAAAGGAGTAAATTTGTAGAAGTCTGTCAATTAACTCATATGGCATAAAACACTTTTTAAAGCATTTTTACTGTCTATTTTGCCACATTTATTTCTATTATCTCATGGACATGGGTTTACCATAAAAATGTATATGGTTGTGGCAAAATTCTTGAGCTACGGGTTTTTTAAGATAATTTACCTTCACTATAATTTTTTGGGCTTTTATGGTTTTCCAAAGAAAGTTATTCGATGGTTCTATTCTTTCTCTATAATTATGTTACTATAATTATTACGCATTATGTTTTTGGTCATTGCTTTTATCATTGTTATTATTATTATTTTTATTATTATCTATATCACAAGAAAATCTTATTTATCAGATGTCTCTCTCAGGATTGAAACCCGTGTACACCAGATTTGTTTTGTAAGATAAAAATTACAGAATAAAATCATACGAAGGTTTTTTAAAAAGTTTTTACTGGTATTTGGGTTTAAAGCCAGAAATAAATGAATTTGTAAATCTTAGAAATAAAAAAAGTCTAGCTTATCACACCCAGCTATTCTTAAATGTAGAGACTTTCAGAAAAATAAATAACTCATGTTTATATTTAATAATAAATATTAAGAAATGCTTTTCTATTAATCTGACACGAATTTGAAAATGTTACTTTTTAAAATAATAATAATAAATAGTAATAATAATAATAATAAAAAAATTAATAATAATTTTAAAAATAAAAAATAAACAATCATAACAGAGAGTGTTAGTTTCCAAAACTATATTGCTATGATAGAGAAAATCAAGATAATAATAAAATAATTTGAATATATATAATATTTTCTGAATATACATTTATATTCAATATTAACAAAAATAATGTTAAATTTGCAAATATTTCCCACTGACAAAGTCTGCTGCTTAATAGAGTTAATTTAATTTTCATTGATTATCACTGTTGAAGTAACACAAAGGATAAAGTTGTTTATTTACAGAAATATTGTTCATTATAATCAGATTTCTTTCTTTTCCTAACATTTTCCATCTTGCCTGGGCCTGGAAACATGAACAGTAATTCCTGCTCCACATGGGTGAGCCATGTTATCCTTTCAGTCAGTGCATTTAAAGGCAGAAATTCAACACTGGTAAAGAAAATATCCATTATTTTAATAATTATTATTATTCTTATTAAGCAGCAATGACAATGGATTATCAACATGTACATTAGAAAAATATAACATTTTATATCTGAATTGTTAATTATAATGGATGAGGATTTCAGAAACCAGGCCTATTCTGTCGATTTTTTCCTCAGTCATTGTCTTAGGAAATGCTGGGAGCTATTTTAAGAAATGATAAATATTTCATCAATCGATGATACTGAGGGCATATCACTCTGTTCCAGTCAAATAATTATAATATAAATAATAATTATAAATAATTATAATATAAAGCTATGTCATTATCTGACTACAGGAGCATGTCTTGATTGTAATTCTGAATAATATTTACCATTACAAAGTGGCTCAAAGGAAATCTGTACTCTATAAAATCGTACTTGGGAGAACGGATATTTTTTCAAGATTTGTTCTTTGAGTTCTGTTTCCCTTCGTCAGCTCGAATCAGTAAAACGGTTAACTTCCCGTTTTTCAATAAGTAATTTGATTATTATTTTGTTTAATTATGAAAAATAATCGTCAGTCTTTAGACACACTGTTTTATATTGTGATGTATTTTAAAAAAATCAGAAATAAATTTTTTTTTGAAAATATTCCATAAATATTTTCAAATTAAAATTTACAAGACTCAATATTCTTTAGTGAAAGGTTTCGTAAAAAAAAGAATACCTCGACATAGCTACCGTACTTTCTTCTACCAGGGATTAATTATTGGGTTGGAAACAAAGTTTCCGGACAAAACATCTTTATAACAAAAACTTTATTAGTTAGTATTTATTGACTTCTATAAGTATGTAAATTTATTTATCGATAAGTTATTTAAGAAAAACATATTTCAGCTCAAATTTCAATATATAACACGTCACTCAATAAGTCCCCGGTCTGACACATTTTTGTCAAACATACATGACTTTAAGGTAGTACTAATATTCAATCAGTGTGCCAAAATTTAATGGTAATCTAATTAATTTATTTATTGATTACATTTGTTTTAGTCAGACTAGCTTAGTTAATTTCAAAAAATGGAATACCAAGGAATTTCGTGTTTTGATAAAATTTTCGATAAATCAAATACAAATTCGGATCTGTTCGTCTTCCATTATTTTATGATCAGATTTAAATGCTGATCAATCAATAAATTTTTCATTTTATATTTGTCTTATATTCATTTTTTTCTCTATAATTTTTGACCGAAAACTTTGTTTTCAACCCAATTTAAATAAATTAAAAATGTACAGCTCCATGCACCTTTGATATATATATATATATATAGGTTGCGTGAAAAGTTCTGAAAGCGAAAAAGAAAAACACGTGAATTTTTTATTTAAATTCATATTATTATATAACATAGTCTCCTAGCAATTCAACACATTTAGTCCAGTTGTTCTCCA
>JBBMKC010234010.1:0-11318 GCA_037834085.1 Bipalium vagum | reverse complement strand
AGCAAAATCAGATCTGGATTTGTATGAAGTATCACAGGAAGTGGGAAGTGATTGGTCTAATCTTGCAAAAGAATTAGAAATGACCAACAATTTCATTAACAAAATTTAAAATTAATATATCTTACGTGCGAATAAAGTAAACAAACAAAACATAGTGGACAAGTACCAACAGAAACCTACGCCAGTCAGAAGAATACTGCGACTCAAAAAGAATTCAAAAAACCCACACAATTCAAAGCATTAAAATCCGTGCAAGAACCAACCAGTGACGACATCTGCTATAAAACATTTGCGCTCAACCAAATAAAAAAAAGAAAGAAAAAGAAAACAAGACGAAACAACCTGAAAAACAGCAAAATAAAAGGCAGTGCATTTCCAGGGAATCTCAGAACATAACGGATTCGAATTCAGACTCAAAGACAGAACCCTTCGTTCAAAAAACCACGATCATCGCTAGCAGACGACAGACAATATCGGGATAGAACAAACCTTTTCCAATCAAATTATATGCACAAAAGTTTTTGTTTTTAAAAGTAAATTCTTTTTTTTATTCTCTTGATACATTCATGTGTCAAAGTTAATAAAAGTATTCAAAGTCGATTTTTATATTTAATTTATTTAAGTCTCAGATCAATTTTATAAGTAATTTCATCGTGATAAATATAATTCAACTTGATTTTGTATTATCGTTTAACAGTTTCATTTACTGTAGTGCATTATAAGTATTTAATTGTTAAATTTATTTGTCTTTTAAGAAACTTGTTGCAAGAAATTTGTAACAAAGTTCCCAACACTATATACATATTTATAAATATCAATAATATAATATATAACTAGCTTGGAACCAAAGGTTCACAAGACTAGGAATCGATCTTAAATAAATCTTATATTTATATTTGTTATTCCTTAATTAAAACAGGCGTGTCTTGTTAGACAAGACACAGTTTGTGATAAATCAGTAAATAAATACCCAGGCCAGGACTTGAGGATTAAGTAATTTTTTAGCTCCTATTTCTTATTATTTTGAAATACTCCCCACTATAATTCGTTTTTGGCAGGACATCAGTAATAGCGTCTTGCAAGCATTGGCAAATTCCATGCCAAATAGTATTTATCAAACCATATATTTGCATGGAAGTTCAACAATTATTAACATTTTAAAAATATTTAAATGTCATTTTTGATGATTAAAAATTGTATTTTGCAAAATGCGGTAATAAATTTTTGGAAAATTTTTTTGCTAAACTTTAGTTCTTTTTTAATTAAATTATGGATATTGTTTACAATTTGATAAAAATTGAACAGTATTATTAGCATACCCATTCCTTGATTATATGATATTTTCAATAAAATTAATTTTTTATAAATATTCAATATTACTAAATTTGTAAGTGGGGCAATATGTTATTGAAGTACTGTATAATTTATTTATTATGTTAAAAATTTTGGATTACTAAATTTAACATTGTACGTATGGTTAATATATCAGGAAAAGAAACAAGTATAAATTCTAATGTAACTTTAAAGTTTCCAACTTAATGCAATAACACATACAGTAACAAATACAGTTACTAAATGCAGACCATAAAAAATTTTCAGAAGTGATATAAAATTGTGATCATCGATGTTGAAATTTTTATGTCCAAGGCACCGAACATTCAGGTCAATCGAAAAATTTTGAAGATACAAAGTGACAAGCATTGTTGGATGAAGACGACGCAGAAACTCAACAACAACTTGCAGATGTCTTACATGTAAGCCAAAGAGCAATTTCTGATGATTACGAGCAATGGGAAAAAAAGAAGGAAAATCGATACCATGTGTATTGAAAGATTTGAACAAAGAAAAACGAAAAACAGCTTGTTAGATCATGACGGAAAAGCACAAAACATTCTCTAACCGCACTTTTCAGTCAAAACTCGCAAAGAATGTAGTATCACACATGTACATTATCTATTGATAAACTGACTAAACTTCAAAGGTGGTGCCGGGTCTATTACGAGACAAAATGTAAGATCAAAAAGTCAATATGATTAATGCGCAAATGTTTTATGAAAAAAAAAACTTTATGATCTTTGCTTATGTACTTTTTAATTTTTTCTAATATCTCAACATATATTTTTTTGTAAAATAAAAATTAACTTAATACCAATAAATCGAATGAACCCCAAGATTAATATTGGCTTAATGTAGAATTTCTTTGTGAAGAAAGTAATTGTGATTTTCAAATATAAATAATATACCATGGGAAATTCTTCAGCGATGTACAAAGTATAATTGCAAAACAAATTCATTGGTGGCAAATATCAGCAGATTCTTAACTCTTTTCAACTCTTGTTATATTTCATATCAAAATAGATTACTAAAAATGCATTGTTGAATGAGTGTATCATTGGTCAACTTTCAACAATAAACATACTTTTCGTCTTATAAAATGGTTTTATTTAGTATAATGGCTGATAGATCTACGTTTGCAGTCTTTACAATATAATCTACTACGATGCTGTCAAATGAATTTCTAGATGATGTTGATCACATTGCCCATATAGACAGTGCCGATCTTGTTGTTGGAGATCAATCAAAAAAGGCTCGGTCTGCTTTTTGGAATGCTGGAATGAAGCATTGTTTTAATTGTGGAGAAAATGACATGATTAGAACAATCAATTGTGCTGGTGTCACCTCATATGGTCATCGTTTTGGGACTGATGTGTTCTGTTGCAATCAATGTTCCTGGGTGACCTCCTTTAAATGGTCTGATCAATGTAAGTGAATTTCGATGCATTATCAAAGAACGTATCAATAAAACATTGTCATGAAATATAAATTTTACCTGATTTTTCGAATTAAATTTCATTCTTAAAGAATTTAACGTTTTTTAAATTAAGAAATAAAACTGTCAAAATTTAGAAATTATAAAAATAATATTATTAATAAATAATTTTTGAAAAAAGTTCATTAGTGTAAAAATAAATTTTTATATTAAAAAGTTAAATAACGGTTTTGACACTAATTTTTAATAAAAATATTTTATAATTTTATAATAAAAAAGAATGAATGGTTGTAAAAGTATTTTTATACAAATCATTTTTTCCTTATAAAAATTATTTAAGTATTTATATTTTGTTATTATTTGCAATTACTTAAAATTTGAGTTGAATAACTTAAACATTTCTAATCTCCAATAATTATAATCAAAAATTACTTAATAATTATAAATGAATAGATATTATTGTATTGTAGTGACCCATAAGTCTCCAAGATTTTGTAATTTATACTTAAGATAATTTTTAAAATGATTTATCGTTTGTTTTAAACTCCTATTTTTACTTAAGTTGCAGTTAACAATTCAAGTTTAAATTATTTTTTATGATATTGATATTTTGGTGAGTCAACGAAATCCACCAACCAGTATAAATAAAGTTTTTTCATAAGTGTATGTTTCTAAAGAAAATTTTTCATAAGTGTATGTTTCTAAAGAAAAATTTTCATAAGATGAAAATAATTAATAAGACTTCCAAAAGTGATACACAGGAATTACCACCAAAACAGGCAAATAAAAGATTGAATATTTGTAATCAAGATTTTCACGATATTCGTGGGATATGATGAAAACTTGATTTACTTCAACAATACAGATATAATCACGTGACACATTCGAAATACCAATCTGTTAAACAAATCACACAAAGAGACCGTTATGATGAAAACAAAAGCTATGACGGGTTAATTTTTTTCGAGGTAATTACTGAAGGTGTGGCTAATAATGTTGATCTACAAATTGTATGTTGCTAAAAAAATTATTAGAATGTTAACGCATATGGGTCAATGATATCCAGCATTAACCAATTGAAAAGAAGTCATTCAACGAAAAAAAAATTAGCAATATATATTGAAATCATACCAAAACCAGCATATAGTCCCTATTTAACATCATTATATCTCCACGTATTCAGACCAATGTCTACGTTATGGAAAGGAAGGAAATATATAGATCACGGTGATATATTAAACTGCCAAGGATACTATTTCGTATTAAAATGGGCACTTATGACTTATTGAAATATGGTTGAAGAACAAGACGGAATGAATTTTTAGATGAATAACAATCATGTTATAATTTTTTTATTCAGTAACAATGTTATCCTAGAAATTCAAGAACATTATGGGCCTTCCAATAATTAATATTTAATTAATTAATTATAATTTATTGTATAATTATGTTTATAATAAAACTACTTTATTAAAATTTATAATATTTATTGAGTGATTGTAATTTTTCATAAAATAATATTTTAATTTATCATAAAATAATATTTTAATTTATTATAAAATAATATTTTAATTTATTATAAAATAAATTTTATTTATTTATAATATTATTAGTAAATAATACGTAATTTAAAAAGGAAAATATTTTTTATTGAAGAATAATAAGTTAAAAGTAATAAAGAATGTTTGAATAAATAATAAACAAGAATCAAATTATTTTTAAAAAATATAAGTGATCAATGAAAAATGAAACAATATCTATTATTGTATATAAATCGAGATTATATTGAAAAATTGGATTATGCACAATGATGATTTAAACACAGATTCAAAATACTCTTAATAAACTAAACAATGTATTAATAATTATGAAATATGTCATTTTTGGATTAAATTTATTAATCCCGATATGGAGATATGAATTGATCATTATGCTGATTTGTGATTTTTATAAACTGTCTAAATTAATACTACGTATTCTATTAGATTATAAAGAAAAATTTTAAGTTTTTTAATATTTTAAATTAAATATAGATTTTCCAGAATTATTAAATGGTATTAGATTGTATCTCATTATTATAATAAAACATTTATATTGGATTTACAAGTTGAAAATGACATTTTTAAGAGTGCGAAAACGTTTATTTTAACAAAACTTAGTTTTCATTCAAAATATTTTCCTGCGTTTATGTGGACCGTAAAATTTATGTGAATACCGCAGAACAATTTTTCTGTCTCCATGCAAACCGCTCATTAATTCAATTTTTGATATTTTTGGAGTTATGGAAGAAATAAAAGTAATAATCAGATGGAGCAATATCTGGCGAATACAATGGGTGGGTTTAACATCTCAACCAAGTATATCTAATGTTTTTATTGGCGGTTATATAACATCATCCCAAGAGTTATGCTGAAAAATGATTTTCCTATGTTTTTAGCTCATTTTGGTCAATTTTCTTTCAATGCAGCAATTAACTTAAGCAATTGTTGTTGATAACTGTCACCAGTAATCATCTGCACAGATTACAAAAGGTTGTAGTGAAAAATTCCTTTCTGATCCAAACACATGTACAATAATGTCTTGTCTCCATGAATATTCCTTTATGTAATCAATTTTTAATATTCTAAAGAACCAATTTTTTTATCTGTGATTCTCATACTACCTTCTATTGCTCTCTGATTCCAACGATTTTCTTTTAGTCCCTTTGTTATGCGGAAAAAATAAAGAGAAAGATTTCTATTACCATCATCAATTATTAATATTATTGATTATCAATATCTGTGGACTTGCTTACTTGGTCAATGTTACTTAATGTAGAACTCATTATTATTAGTGATAGTAACAATAAAGAAATTTGTATTGTAATGGAACTTCATATTTGAAAATATTGACTGGAAATGTGGTTAGAGAATGTGAATTTATTTATACGACATTATATTTGTACAACATATATTCTGTGCTTTTCCATCAAGAACTCGCGAGTTGTTTTTCGGTCTTCTTAAATACATATGATATTGATTTCTATTCTTTTGAATATTCCCACAGTTCGTAATGGATCAGAAATTAATCTTTGGCTAACATGTAAGACATCTGCAAGTTGCTTTTGAGTTTTTACGTCGTCTTCATTCAAAAATGCTTGCCAATCTGCATCTGAAAAATTTTTCGATTGACCTGAATGTCCGGTGTCTTACACAATGAAATTTTTTTATATAGAGCCTTTTCATCCTAGGTTTTTACAATAGTGCGCTAATTTTTTCTTTTGAAGTTACAGTAATCTTTTTACGTTAAATTAAGACACGTTTATTGAAAAACGTATATTACATTAACTATTATGATGCGAAAAATTTTTGAATTCAAGTGCGTGAAAAATATTATATAAACTTTTTTTATATATATAAACAGTACTTGAATATTAAACTGATAAAAAATTAATAATAAAAGTAACGCTTATTGAATCGTCATATTCAACTTGTACACAATGTTTCTAAACTGTACTTAACTGCTGTATTACTTAAACTATGTGGTTAAATTGATCTCACTCTGCTTTTTATGACACTTACATTTTCAGGTGAAAATCGCTATTTCGAACCTCAAGAAGAAAAATGGCAAATAACTCTGTCTAATTATTCAGATAAATACTTTCAGTTGTGGGCGCAAAAGAAAAATATCGAATTTTTATTTAGTCGAGCAAAAGAAAAGAAATTGACGGCTCATGATATATGGGAACTCCAAAGTCTGAAGAAGTTAGCCAGAACATTCGATCTATCGAGCCTGGAAATTGAGAAGGTGGAAGAATCATTTTCTCTATCCGATTTCCAACTTGCTTAAAAGTTGAAACAATTGTCATTGGAATGATGACATCTTTGTTGAAATATAACTTTTGATGTCAAACGGAAGTTCATTATTGCAAGTCTTGGTAATTTAATTTATAAAGATTGAATTTAGCCTGACTTAACATTCATAAAATGAGGGAGACGAAGACAAAGTATAATTAAATTGAAGTTGGATTATTAATGTTGTTTTCATTAAGCTCTGTAAAATGTGTATGCAGAGGGAAAAATTCTTAAATTTCTCTCTTCATCATAAAAGTATACATAGTTTTCTTTGGTTTGAGGTCATGATACAACATTGTTATATGAGCGTTAAAAAGTGAAATCCCCAAAAATTTATATTAAATCCAGTTTTTAAAAATTTTTTGTTAATAAATAATATTTTAATGAATTTAACCAATTTCTCAAATAAACAGTAATTGAATGTGGGTTACTAGGTTAGTTATTGTTTGCCCGTGTTTTGATATATCCCCATCTTAAAGAAATCGATAACAACCACATATTAAATCTTAAGTACTAAATTATGAGATAAAAATAATCTCAAAAATGTAAAAATATTGCTTAATATAAGCCAGCGAAAAACACCAGCACAGATCCAAAATAAAATTTATTAAAATTAATATTTAATAAAATATATTAATATATAATGTATAATATATAATATATAGTATAAATAAAATGTTAATTTTTTATAGCCACTCTAAGTAAAATTGTGGTATTTTTAGTTATTGTATTTCATACCAATATTTAGTTGGTTTTGAAGGGGAAGACGGGCTGATAAAATGTGATGAATGTGATGTATTTATAAAATCTTTTCTTTTTTATTTGACGTTAACCTTTCAGTCATTTTTTGAAGGTATTCAAAAGTGAGAATCGCTTCATTTGATGATTATTTTATTGAAGAAAGGATAATCAGCAAAAATTTTTGAAAAAATATTAGAATAATGATTATTTATGGAAAAATAATATTGGAACCAAAAGCTAAAATATAATCAATAATGTCTTAATGTTTAATTTTTCCTCAAAAAATGTTTCATCAAATTTTTTATTTATAAAGTACTGCCTAAGAAATTTAATACGAAGAGGCTAATCAGAACTGGGGAATTTTTTAATTATTTTAACATATTTAAAAAGTAAAAATGAAACTTTAAAAATAAACTAATTTACTAAAAGAAAAGTAACATTTATTTTAATTAACACTGTTTCCGTTTCTAATAGACTGATTTTTCTACAATTTTCTTTTTCATCATCTGATGATTATTATGGCCGCATTTCTTTGTATTTTTCTTGCCCTTCATCGACTTGGCAGGTAGCGCTTAATATAAAACAAAAATATATTTACCTTTTTTCCCGTCTTCGGCTGGGCTGTTCTTCCTTCACACATCAAGACCCAATAAAAATATAAACACAAACACAATAAACAAACTTAACTGATTCTAGAGGATGTATAAAAAAATTTTAAAAACTTAAAAAACCCCTCTTCAATGTCTTTAACACAATTACAAATCTTAAAGCACAATACTTCCTAATCCTTATCAGTCTTTTTACCCTCATACTATTGAGTTTTAGTATTTCAGGCTACTCGGTCGACAAGTATTTGGGCTAAAGAACATTCCTAAGACAAACAATTCCTTCAATACACCGTGAGCAGCGGATATTGAATTATTTCCTCGTCTTCGGTTTGCTCCTGAGGCCATTATATATCATTTTTGTTCTCGTCCGATGATCCTTGGGATGTCAAACTACTCATGACATATAGTGGTCTCGGCACAAAATTATCATACTAATTTAATAATGATCACAGGAAATTGTGTACTCTCACGATATATCAATTTAATATTTAAAATCTCAGCTTTGATATTATTTCATAAAGTATATAATTACAAAATTTTTAAAAAAAAAGAAAGAAAATTTTGTGATTTAACCTTTTATATCAAATTCTCAGAAAATAAGTTATGATGCTTGTGTTAAATTTTGGTAGAAAAAATTTATATTTAATTGATAACCCTTTATGATGTTTTAATAAACATAAACACTGATTGTTTTAAACAAAGAAAACTAAATATCAGATAATTGGCTATTAAGGAAATTCATTTTTTATATTTTCAAATATTTGTATGGTTAATTTTTTGAAGAATTTTTGTTCAATGAAATGTATAAAATATCTGCTTTTGAGCGAATAATTCAGTCTAAACCACACTGCGCAGGCATCATTTTCAAGTGAAAAGAGTTTTTATTGTGAGTGCTTAATTATTTTCATGCTGCTTTCAGAGTCCTTAATTGTGTCAATAATCAATAATTAATAACCGCTTGAAACAATCGTTAAGAAAGTTTTGAAAAAAGTAAAATATATTTATTAAAAGATCATTCAGTGAACTTGAATCTTTGGACTTTGTGTTGTTAGAACAATGACCTATTGCGCTTTTTAATTCTCACTCTTTCATAAGTTTTTGTTTAAATTATATTTATTTTTTTCTAATTTATAAGTTACTCCATCTCATATAAATTTAATAACAGTGTCTATATTTAATTGGCAAAAAATAATTTTTTATATGAGGCAATTAATCAACTCCCATTGTTGTAATGCACTTTCAACATATCAAAAATGGTTGATTATTCAAAGTGTTTCAACGACCTGAATAGGCGAAAGTCTGATATATCAGTGCCTCTGTTATACAGTAGTTCTAGCAGAGCTTTTCAGCTAAATTTCATTTTTCTTAGATGTTCAAGATATGCCTGGCTTTATCATCTTACAGATTAACATCTTTCCTGTTAACTAAAACAGATCGACTATCTATGACGTTTAGATCTAAAGATCTAAAAAAGAAAGTTTACTACTAGTATTTAACTATATTGTTTTATCTTTCGGAAGTATATCATACTGAAATATATTTTATTTGTTCCATCATATCTTGATCAATAAAAAGTAATATTAATTCATGATTCAGTATATATCACCTTTTTCAGTTCACCAACTAAAAACATTTTGAAATGTTCCTAAATCAAGATCATAAAAATCCTGAAGACCACAAACTGTAAACTGCATTAGATCATATTGCATTTCAAACTAAGATAAACTTGTTATATGATTATGATTTCGGAAGTGATATATACACGATAAAAGTATGGGAAATATTGATGAAATGAACCTGAACTGATAGTAATAGGAAAAATACAAAAAATTATATCCTTGTCATAGTCATGAAATATAATATAAAAATCGACAGAAAACTGTTTTTTAATGTTGATATTAAATATTGTTAAATAATTTGTTACGATTTAAAAACGCAACTTTAATACAATCATTAGCAATTTGAAGTTAAATAATTGATTTTGAAAACTCAATGAAATGAAGTTATTTTTTCATCTATCTTTAATTGATGCAGGAAAAAAATGCAGTACATATTGAAAGGTTGTGTTGAATTCAAATTTGAATGCTTGAGATCAGAGAATTAACGAGTAAACACACGATGAAGAAAATAATACATAAATTGCTATCTTTACAGCTTCAAAAAATGATATTGAAATAAAATTTATGATGATATAGAAAACCATCAGGTTCTCGATAACTTTTTAAAATAGTATTTAAAAATGTCTAAATGGTTTAAAGATATTAAGAGTTAAATGTGTGTGTTTTATTTCACTTAAAAGAAAAAATTATTTCTTGTGTGTTTAATTTTAATTTAATTAATAATTATATTAAGACAAAATCAAGTCGGTCAACTTTGTTCAGCATTAAAGAAATTTAAATTTCTTTGTTCTTATGGGGAGGACCTTCACATGCACATGCAATGCTCTGACTAATTTTCAATTTATCTCACAGTTTTATAATAAAATCATGTTTCTTTATCAACCCAAAAATTCTGGAGAAATCTCTGGTGAGTTTCAAAAAATTTTTCAAAATCTTTAGTAATAGATTTTCTTGTTTTATCTTTTAAAGAAGCAATATCGCATATCTTGTATATAAATCTATAAATGTAAGAATTATATTAATATCTTTTTCACCAGGCACAAATTTTAAATCTGTTGACCGGATATTATCTTTTTTACTTTTAATTTTAAAAGCTGTTTAGGTTTTCTGAATTCTTTGTGAAGTTCATTTGTTAAATATGTGTATATTCTGATACTGTTTCGTTTAATTTTTGCTTTAAACTATAAAATTGTTGCCTAAATAAATGGCCTGTGTCACCTGTGAAAATTTGTTCTTCTAATGCTGCTTTTACTGATGCCCAATTTTCATCTTTTCATTTAGCTACTATATCTAAATAGGCGTCTCTTGCTGCAACTTTTAAATAAATGGGCAGTCTGTTCATCATTACTTTTTCGTTAAAACCATATGCGCGCATTATTGTATAATAGTTTGATAAAAAATCAGGTAATTCGGCTGGATTTCCACTGTAAGTATCCATGTTAATATAGCCAGTGTACGTACTACTATTGTCTTCATGTTCACTTTCGGTCATTTTAGTTAATTTATTTTTATTACTTTTTTCTGTAAAATTAGGGAGAGTTTGAGAACGAGTGAGGATAGGTTTTTCAACAATTAAACTTTGCTTTTTTGACTTTTTAACTTTTACTTATTCAACTTGACTATCAGATTCGGAATTAACAGTTGTTACGTTTGGAAAATTATTATTATCTTCAGAATCAAAATTATTATTATTATCAATATCGAGATTATTATTATTACTTGCCGTTTTATTTTAATATGCTCCGAA
>JBBMKC010233999.1:0-11319 GCA_037834085.1 Bipalium vagum | reverse complement strand
AATAATAATAATAATAATAATAATAATAATAATAATAATAATAATAATAATAATAATAATAATAATAATAATACTGATAATAATTAATAATAAATAATAATCATAATAAATCTTGCGATAAAATTAACAAATTTTAACACTTTCCATCGATTTTTGCACATATTTCAAGATTGATATATCGTAAATTTACTTTTTAATTAACAAGTCCCAATCAATGCTTTCAAAAAAGGAATGGACCATTATTTCAACTGCGTCTTGGATGCCCCCACCTAGCCGTTCATTCGGATTTTTAATCAATAGTCGATTGAGAATATCCTGAGCACTTGCCGAAAGATGAGATGGTAACCTGATATTTTCCTAAAAAAACAGTCAAGTACAAATACAATTTCCATAACATTTTGAAAAACAATTTAAATCAATTAGAATCCTTTTTTTACTTGTAAAATGAGCTCGAACAATATTTCATGATCCGTGGAATAAAACGGCAATCTGCCACACATCATTTCATACATGACAACTCCAAGACCCCACCAATCAACGGATCGACTGTAATCATTATCCAATAAAACCTCGGGAGCCAAATATTCCGGTGTTCCACAAAATGTTTTCGTAAAAGCACCGAAATACATTTCCTCTTTACACAGACCAAAATCTGTCAATTTAATATGGCCTTCACAGTCCAAGAGCAAATTCTCCAGTTTAAGATCCCTTAAGAAGTTCAAGTAATAATAATTTAAGAATAATATGAAAAAATAATAAATAATAATAACTAAGAAAATAGGTGAAAAATTCAAAAAGAAAAGTTTAAGAAATAAAATCCTCTGTCTTTTTATAAAATTAAATCCATTCAAATTTATTATTTGATCTGAATGTCAACTTATTTATCGATTCTAAATCTTCAAATTTTCCAGCCACATTTTTGAGATATACCTGATTTTTACAATTGGTTATTGTCTGATGTGCCAATAATCAAAAAATTCAAATTCCACTTATGTAATGAGGCCTTAGGAAGTTATATAGAAAAATGAATAATATTTTATGTTTTGTAAATTATAATATAATTGTTCCTTCGGCTTCATTCTAGATACTTTTTGACGTCACCGCGTAAATAGTGGTAGATTTTATAATTAAAATGAAATTAAAAATTATTAATGAATGATTTTGGGATCGGTTCAATAATGTATCTTTTTCCAATTTCTCAAATATTAATTCTGAATCGATTGCAACAAAAGTGCAGAGGCCAAAGTATGTGTCATTGTCTTTTGATCATCCTTCTAGCTTTATTAATACTAATGTACTTCTTCTCCCACTTGAAAATATCGTTTCATATGCTGATCTACTTTGAAGTCTTCGTCATTCATAAAAATATTGAACTATTGTTATCTGTGTATTCTCTTAATTTTTGCTTCGTTGCATTTATCCTGTATCCAATATCTGGTATCCCATTACTCCAATTCTTCTAGCTGTCGTCTTCTAGAAATGCAATAATGGAATCTCTGGTCATACTGAATTAGCTTGAAACATACAACTTAATTTTTGAAGTTTTGGAATTGAAACATTGTAGATGGACGACTTCCTTTATTGTTCCCAATCTCAGGAGCCATTTTTCTATTATCACTTTTTTATCGTTTCCTTATCATGTATCATGTTTATTATCCATATCAACCAAAAATAACGAAAATATTAGTCTATTATTCTCAATACATATTTTCGCCTATCCAAAGTTTCTCGAAATGATTCACTTGCTATAATTTTAATGGATATTTTGCGCTTTAATATGTCAATTTTTAGTTCCTCTTATGTTAGCTTCGATTTTTTTGTTGGCTACTCGTTGTCTATTTCCTTATCTTCTTCAGTTCTTGTTTTTTTCTCTTTCCTTTAATCAATAATATATACCTTTCTTTGGTCACGGATGTTCTCTTTAATTTTTGTATCACTAATTTACTTTCTAATTGAAATTTTTTTCGATTTCTTCTATCCACCCAGCCACTTAAATCTTTCTATCTTCACAATTCCATCTGCTTATCACCTTTTCTATCATCGAATTTGCTTTTTGTGTTTGGCATTAAATGCACGTTTCGAATTTAATTCATGAAATATCGTTTAAAAAAATTATTTTCAATATTTAGAGGAATCTAACTCACATCCAAAAGATATTTCTTACCAATTGAAATTTTTTTAACCATTTAAACATGATTAATTTACTTATCATCTTACCCATTAAAAGATTAAAACTAGCTCATGACACGTTGATTGTTAATTAGTTTTATTCTCTATTTCTCTTGAACTCTCAAAATAACTATGAAAATTATTATTTTATTCTTAACATTTATTTGAATTATTTTTTGCCTTAATTTAGGTGACACTCTGTAGACATGAGAATAACAATTAATAGACTAACAAAAATAATAAATATTATTTTAGCAACACTATTATTAAACCAGCCTACAATTTTCTTGTGACAAAGCACAGATCAGTAAATAATTTTGTATGTAATCTAAGATAAACAAAAATTGGATTTTAAGTACAACTCTCGTCAAAAAATGTAATGCTTTTTTCAATCTTACAGTTTTATACTTTAAAGGAAATCAATGAAATATTAAAATTTATAAAATATATAATCAATACGGTGGAAATCTGAAATTGAAACGTGACAATATCAGTTTAATCTTAACGTCATCAATAACATCAACACAGCTGTCTCTTCTTGGATCAATTATTAATAGACAATTATAAATACGATTTGCGTCATACAAATGTGGATTATCAAAATTGCAATAACAAAAATAATACAATCATTCTATCTGATAAAATTAACTGATGGAAAAGTATAAATTTCGAAAAGAAAATTCAGCAATAAAATAACGATTTTTTAAAAAATTGGTAATAAATATTTTAAATTTTTAATCGATATATGAATATTATAAAATTGATAAAATATTACGAGAATACACATTTGGTTTATTAATTAATTAAAAGTATGATAAATAATTAATTATTAAAATAAATCTATAATGTTCAAATAAAAATCAATTTTATTATTTTATTTTTAACATAAATAATTAATAGTAGTTTAAAAAGATTCTTTTAATCATCAATAAAATAATTGATTCCAATGTTTTAGGTGTTTACCTATGGAGTTGTAAATTTAGGACCATAGAAATGTTTAACAATTTCACCAGATATAAAAAAGATTATAAAATTAATAGGATATTAATAGAATATAATTTTTTGTATTTATTATTTAAATTCATTAAATTTTTTGAGACTTGTTGAAATTAAATCGATAATTCCCAAACAAAGATTCAATTTTTGTTAAATTACCGATAGAAAGTGCGTAAGGTATTTGAGGACCTATTGATGTCTCATGGAAATCAAGAATATAATAACATATAATAACTTTATTGTTGAAAAATGGTACACGGATAAAAAAAATGAAGTTTTTATAATTTGATTAATATAACCACCATCAGATTGAATCACTGCTTCCACACGATGTTGAAATTGCCTGAATGCATCAAATAAGTGATCCTGACTTATTTGGACATTATTCTGAGCATGGTGGCTTTCAGGGAATCCAAAATATTGAAATGTTCATTGACCTCTTTCCCCATAAGTAGTAGTTCAATGGATTTAAGTCTGAGGAGTTGGGAGGTCAAATATCAGGAGTGATGTGGTCATTGAGATTTTCAGCCATCCATCCACCCAAAGATCTTTTGTGGTCTTGGTCGAAGTTTTCTACATCCGAGAAAAACCAAATCAGATCTTGTTTTGCTGGATGTTTCAGATTGGTTAGAAGCAACGATTTTCTATGATTTTATTAGAGAAATTGTTTTTCTTCAACACTTCACATTTGTATCCCATGTTTACATGGAACAGGTTTCTGATTGTAATTGAAATTTTGGCAAGGGACCTCATGGAATTTCTGGGGTTGCCATCAACAGTCTGCTTAATTTCCTTGACAAAATCATATGCTCTTATCATGTTACAACGTTTTGAATTTACGCTTTGCTGTGTTTACACTGTTCCATTGAAATCTTGTTGTACTTTATGTGTTATTAATAAAAATGATCGTGTAAATTTTTAAAATCGGGCGATCAGCTTTCAAACCCACTAGAACAGTATTTCGCTTCAATTTTTGAGTGATTGGTTTTCGCCAATATTATTTTTATTAATTTGGTAAAACAAATTTCATGTGAATATATTTAAGAACTATATAAAATTAACATTGAACTTATGTCCTCAAATACCTTACTCACCATGTAAATAATTATAACAAGATATCGATTTATCAAATATAAACATTTTGAAAATAAAATTGTGTTTTGATTTTGGATTTCAATTCAAAACATCAGTGAAGAGAAATCCTAAGTAATCACTTATATGTGAAATCATGTGGTCTCAAACAGAATGTGAAAATCGAAACTTAAATGTGTTTTATATAAATTAAAACAAATTAAAATAAAAAATGGGGAGAAGCATATTTGTTGTTACCACCTGTAAATGACATTTTGACTGTGAAGATATCCTATTGCCAACAAGATTTCAGCAGCGTAGAATCGAGTTCGAGCTTCGGAAAAAATTCTCGCTTTGCTTAAATGATAATAAATTTCCCCACCGTTCACATATTCCATAACAAAGCACAAATAATCGGTGGTGGTAAAAGAATATTTCAATTGTGTCATAAATGGGTGACGGAATTGTTGAAGAACTCTGCTTTCAGTTTTCGTGTGTTCCACCTCATCTTTCTGCAGTAAATTAGACATTTTATTATTTATTCTTTTAAAATTTATTAGTTTGTTAGAAAATATATATTTAGATTTTATTCTTTATTAAAAACAGTAATTGCAAAACAAGTAGTTTCTTCAATGTAAAAATGAAAACAGGGACCTCGGAAAACTGAGAAAATATTCACCGATCCTCTCATTCATTTTCTTCTTTTTTGAAAGCATTCCCTAGAAATCCGTTAAAAATGGGGAAATTATTCTAATGAAAAAGCAGTAACCACTCAAGAAATAAAATAAACACCATCAATTTTTGTGAATTTTGAAATTTTGAAATATTTTAAACGACAAGATTCATATTAAAGCTCGTTATCGAATCATAAGAGAAATAATTAAAATATAATTTCCAATCACAGGACCAATTTCCAATGATTACTTCATAATTTGAAATATTTACGTTTTACTCTTAATCAACAGAAAATTTAGAAAGAATCAATAAATTATTATTATTATTATCGGATTTAAATCAACTTGTAAAGTTTAATAAAAACAAATTATAAAAGAATATACTTCAAAAATGAATATTAATAAATTTTAAAAAATAAATAAATAATATTAATAATAATAAAAATAATATTAATAATAAAAAATAATATTAATAATAAAAATAAAACAATATTATAAATACAATAATTTTATAATTAATAAATAAATTAATAAAGAATAAATATTAATAAATTCTGTTAATTTCACCAAATAAATTCCAATAATTTTAATTATAATTTTTATAATCAATATTTTTAATCTATAAAAATACATTAAAATAATTAATAAACATGTTATCTCGAAATATTCAAAAATTCAAATTACACATTCCAAGTTATTGAATTTAATTTTTAATTACAAACTAGGTTTAATACATTTTTGCATAATTTTATCTATATTTAATATTAAAGAAAATAAGAGAATTATCATAAAAGTTAAAGATTTAAAAAATAAGTCATAACTGAAAAATATAAATTTAACCTCTGAAGCATAGAAATATAAGAAATATTTAAATCAATAGAAAAGTTAGTTAAATATGATATAAAAAAAATTCCTCAATTAGAAAAAGGTTATATATAATTTGGAAAGACTCAAAAAAATGAATAGAGAAAGAGTATAATGTTAAATATAGAATTCTTAAAGGAATCAGAAATTTCTGTTTCACTTCTACATTTTACAGTTTCAATAAAAATCTGTTGTTCTACAGTATTAAATAACCGTATTGATTATTAATTTATTAAATTTTAATTTATAAGACCAATCATTTAAATTAATAATTTTAACAAGTTTCCTTTAGAAAAAAACCTTGTCATAAAGAATCAATAAATAAAATATGTTTAATTGATTGTATGAGGATATTTTTCAATTGACCGCTAAGTTTCCTTATGAGTTTTCCATATAAAAAATCCCAAAATATTATATAAAATTAAAAATATAATTAATAAATCAAAAATAATTTAAAATCAAAAAAACAGAAGAGTCCATATCAAAACGAATCACCTCAATTAAAACTGCTTTTTTCAAAATTTTCATAGCATAGAACATACCGGTTTCCTTTTCTTTGCATAGAATAACCTTACCAAATGTTCCTTTACCGAGCAAGGCGAGCAATTGAAAATCTTGTAGTCCATACCTCTTAACTGGTCTAAAATAAAACAGCCTCACAAAAATGTTTTTACAAAATACAAAAAATTAACTGCAAAAAATATTTTAAGTGGGTAAAATGTCAATTATGCCACAGCGCTCCAACACCGATAACGGAAAAAATTCAGTCAAAATGATGGTCGATTTTCCAATACTAATCTAATAACAATAATATTGAACAGTTTTTATCGATTATTGTCGTTATTATTATTGATTATTTAAAGGTTTTCAAATTATCTTAGTACATTTTCAAAAATTACTTATCGATTAAAATAATAAATTAGATTAATTTAAAACCGTATTTTTCTGACATAATTGATTAAATCAATATTTAATGATAAGTTTTCAATATTTTCAATGATTTTTTTGTTTTAATTAGATAAATTAAAATCCGATTTTGATTTTCCCAGGCAAAACTCAAGAGTTTTTCATTTCAGATTAGTGAATTTGGTTGATACTTTTTAGGAATTTTGTTTTTAAATAAATCAGTTCTTTTAGAGGAATAAAATATGTTTAAAAGAAAATATTAGATAAATCTAGAAAGTCTATTGTCAAGATACTTAGTCCAGATTGAATAAAAACTTCAAGATTTCATGTCGATCCAAGAAATTTAGGAGGAAAAAATTTAAATATTTCTTTAAAAAAATTAGAGAACAAGGTTAGAGAATCGGAATGAGTGCATGAGAACATTGGTTATAGAATAATTTCATTTTTAATTTTTTAAAGATTGACAAGATTCGTGAGAAAAAAGGAAAGTAACATATATTCGATTAATATTCCTCCATTTGAACTAAAATAAAGATCAATTTCCGCAATAAGTTTAATAACAATCAATATAAATCTTCATAACCCCTTAAGCAATTATGTATTCAATTGAGGCCTTATTGAGGATAACTACTTCATCAATCCTTAATGACTTTAACATTAAAAATAAACATTCCTATTTAAATTAATAATTTTAATTGACTAAGTATCACTGATTAAAAAATATTGTTTATGTGAATAATTAATATTTATCATCTGTATCTTTAAGTCATAAATAAAATATAAAAAATATTATAATATTATAAATATTAATTAAATATTATAAAAAAAATAATTATGATAAATAATAATAATTACAATATTTATGAAAATTAATAACAATAATTAATAATAGTATTAATGATAATAATAATATTAATGATACTAATATTGGCTGATTTATTGATTTAGAGAATGAAAAACGTCATGAAAATTAATGTCACTTTGTTAAATGAGGACAAAAGACTTTATTCATCAAAACAAAGTAATCCTTTATGGAAAAAATTTCAATGGGTATCGAAAAAGATATCTATGTAACTGATCAAGACCGCTAAGAATGAAAATATATAGCTGATTATTTCTGACAAGGGAAAGATATAAATTAATGAGATATTAAGAGTCATAAGTGAATTCGATTTACGAATCTGATGACCAATCAGATTGTTAGATCAATACAATCTATACTTTGAAATAAACAAAAAATCCGTTTCATCACATCCACGTCCAATTCCTAACAGATTTGTGTCATTAGTCAAACATAATACTCGGTATATCGATATTTTGTGACAATAATTAAATTTTTTTAAAAAACCGATAAACACGGCACTGTGTCAAATTGTTTCCAACAAATGAAAATAGAACGATCATAAATTATAGTCACCAGCCAACATTAAAAAACTGTTCTCTCTTATAAATTGTTATCAATTTCAATATCGATATTATTTAGAATTTTTAAACTAATAATCGATTTTAAAAAATTTCACTCAAGTCATTAACAAATAATAATAAAAAACGATTTTCCTTAAAAATCAATAAAATCTTATAATTAGAATAAACCTACCGCGAGACGTTTTCATTGCCATAATTTTTCGTTTATCAATCATGTAAATTAATGAGATAAATGGAAATTGATTTCAATTACAAACAATTATTATTATTAATTAATTAGAATAAATAGAAAATGACACTCACCTTCGAGACACTTCCAAATCAACATTATCAGCTAAATTAACGTGCAGCACAGTAACAGAGGCCGGGTCCGGTTTCAGTTCACGAGCAACTTGTTCAATGGCCTGTATCCATTCTGCACGTTCTACTGCAGATTCAACAAAAAACAAACGCTCAACGACAGTCGTTTGTTGCAGCCCACGAATGAGAAAAGTAAACGGTTTCGGTTTGTTTAAACATAGAATCTGACAATCGCGAACAGTGAAATTATTCAACGGTTGAGACATATCGTCCTAAAGTTGCGAATTTTATTGAAAATCGTTTTGAAAGTTTTAAAAACTTTTGGATAGCTTCTATATCCATAAAATGTCCCATCTTCACGCAATATGAAATATCTGCGTCGCCAGTTTTTTATGTGCTCCCCACGTTTCATGAGCCAGCCTGCTTTAATGACATCTCGTGTTAATGGCAATCTATCAATTTGAGGTCGATTTAGTGATGTGTTATAAAAACTATTATTGGAGAAATAAGATGAAATCGGAGCAGATGATCTTTGGTCAAATGGATGGTGCAATGGATAATTTTGAAAATGATCGCTTGAATCGGAAGTGATCAAAGAGTTTGGATTTGTACAAAATGCCTAAATAGTCAAAGTAAATTATAAAGTAGTTATTAATAAAATTTTCATCAAATATAATAATAATTACAGAGGAAGCATTTCTAAGAATATTTCTTGGTTGAACTCTATAAATTTGTGGTGTAGTACTTTCAGTTTCCAAATTTAACGTTGATGTAGAACAGTCGGTATCATCAATTGAATTTATGTCATCTGTGCTTTCTGTGTAATCCATAACAGTGAATATTTAAAATGCTTTAAAATATGTTCTCAGAGTTATTCTAGTTAAACAATACAATTTAAAGATTTATCATTATTAAAACATTCTATAAAGTAAATTAGTAAACCATGAACAAGAATTATTCATGTTCTTCTAATTTATTAATTTAGTTGTTAAATAGAAAACTATGTTTGCTAATTCAAATTTTGATTTTCCTACATTTTAGAGAATAACGTAATAATCATAGTATTATATATCATTAAAATTCGTATTATATACACTCGAGATTTTTTAATTTAGATTCGTCTAATTAACATATTTGTATCATCTGTACAGTTTATAAACTCTAAATTTTTAATATAGAAATTTATTTTTACAGTTCGGCTAACAAAATATTAATCATTTAAAAATAAGGTAAGTTAATTACCAAGTCAAACCTCAGAATTTCGAAAGCCCGGTAACATTAGAAGAAAGTAACGAAAGTAAAGAAAGTTCAACTTACACGATGCACTGAAGATTAAGAAAATACGATGTTGAAGCACAGAACAGATTAGATTCTTAAGCGAGTGTTGAGGCTCGACGTTTAGCTAACAATAGGCTTTATTACTTAGTTTGACACAACAAGCAATTTCAAACCATTTTCATGATATGGGATTGACTCAGAAGAGAAGAAAGTGGGTGTCTTATGAATAAACCGAAAGAAGCGATAACAGATAAAGATCACTTGCGAAATTTTGATTAGATGAATAAAAGAAAGTCTTTCCTCTATCGTATCGTCACTGAAATTGATGAGAGAATTAATTATAGTAATCCTAAGCATAAAAATTCATAGGTTGATTTAATATAATCGACAACTTCAACCAAAAAACTCAATTTTCATTGAAAAAAGGTATTATTATGTGTATGGTGATATCAAAAAAGTATTATTTACTATGAGATACTGAAACCAAGAGAAACTGTTAACTGTATTTGTTATGAAAATCAATTAATAACTTTAAATCAGGCACTCACAGAAAAATAACCAGAATTGGCTACCAGGCATGAGAAAGTGTCATTTCTGCATGTGTTGCCGAAATTATGAAACACAAATTTAAAAAGCGCAATTTGAAAGTATTAACATACCAGCAGTGTTTATGAACATTGCTTCTTCGGATTACTACTTGCTCCGGTCCATCGCAAACTGTCTGACCAGAACTTCAAAAATTGTAAAGATGAACAAAAAATGGTATAGGTTTAGACTTTGTCAAAAGATTATCAATTATTCTATAACGGAATTCACAGATTTTTCAAAGTTTTGGAAAATAGTCATAAACGACAGAACATTTTTATAATTAATGATAACATTGAAAAAAAATCATAAAACCAAATTAAATATGTCTGATTTCATAAAACCAAAAAAATATATTAAAAATAATAATGACTCTAATAATTGGAAGCAGAACTTCCAAGACGGAAGAAGACGGAAACCAAATGGGTTTTGAAACAAAAACAGAAACTTATAAAGAGATTTGAAAAAAGAAAAAACTCATGAGGGAAAAACTCAGTTAACAGATGTCGGAAAATAAAAATTCCGCATCTTTCATAATATTAGACAAGAAGACTCTTTGCAAATTGCAACTTACTCTAATCTATTTATTCTCTTTTTTAAAAACTATCACAAAATTGGAACTTTTATAGTATAAAAAAACTACGACACTACAACAGTTCAAAAAATAAATACAGAAAATGAAAATAGAAAAATAGAAAAAGTAATAAATCAAAACCATACATATAATAAGCATTTGAATGCGCAAATTAATCCTGATGATGTAATTCTGTCTGATTTCTCTCTAAATGATAATAACTTAAATAATATTACTTTAAATCAAGTCGATCTTGACGCTGATAGCGAGACTCCGACTGAAGATGATTAGTATACTATAGTAAGATCTTGAAGCCTCCCAGCAATATGTGATGAAGCTCGTCTTGACTAGTAAACTAGAGATAGAATCCATAACTGCCTTGTAAGAATTAAATTTTAAATAATATTAAATAATAAATAATAAATCATAAATATTTTTAAAATAATTTTTAAAGTAATATATTAAAATTTAATCCTT
>JBBMKC010233988.1:0-11321 GCA_037834085.1 Bipalium vagum | reverse complement strand
ATAATAACAATAATAATAATAATAATAATAATAATAATAATAATAATAATCATCATAATAATAATAATAATAAGGTTCCACAATAATTGCACCAAATTTTTGTTGATTTTGATGTGTGGCACGATGCCTCTTTTTTCTGGAACACAGATATTGGATACAAAGCCCCCATGGTAGGATATGCCTCTGTAATTATCTCTTGATACTTCAAACTATTCATAGTTCCACGGATGACAATCAAAGAAGATTTACCAACGGAGCTGATGGCAGCCCATACCATTAAACTTAGACTAAATTTTAGACGTTCGATTGTAGATCTTTTCTTAGCCCAGTAACCTCGTTTGGTGGTGCATAGCTGGAATCGGCTCTCATCGCGAAACCACCATAGATTCCATCTGGTATAAGTATGAGGTTCGCACCAACTGACTGGTCTTGCCTTGTGAAGCGGCGTTAAGAGTGAACAGCATTCAGTATATCCATTGACAGTTGCCAAATGAAACGTTAACTATTTGGGCTTATAAAATGTTCATCAATCCATCTTCACCTTTTCATGAATGACGATCAATAATGTTAGGTTATTTATCTATTTTCAATTTTCAATAATGTTTCTGAAATAGACAGAAATTCCCCATTCGAAACTTATCGATTGGGAAAAGAATCTGACAAACGAGAATTGATTTTTGGTCGGTTCGTATTTCGAGATTCTCTACCATCTTGTTCAATGTGTGGAATTGATTTCACTGTAAATACGATCCATTGTTCTCTTTCCTATTGCTTGATTTTGTGCTTAGAAGAATCATGGAGTAGAAAATTTTATTCAAACTTATTTTATTTCACTTTATCCGTTCTGAAGGTATAAACCAACAAATTTCGTATGAAAATCGATTACGAAATTTCAAAGATGTTGATAAATGAAAATGAATTCCAGCCAAGTCGGATATTTTTTACATCGTTCCGTAAAAGCTTACCTCTGAGTTTGCTTAACTCATTTTACATGTTGCAGTAATCATTAAGACCTGCACATTTTTCATGACACTCGGTTTTTTGAACAAACACGAAATCGATAATTCAAAAGGATGAAAACAATAACTGCAGTAATAATAACAATTCTTATGATGCGGATAAGAGGTACAATCGTGATTATGTAGTTTTGCTTATGTCGATCTCAAGTTATTACACTTGTGACGAAAACAGTGATATTGGTAATTACAAAATAAATAATTATCTTGACTAAACAACGTATGTTATTTGCTTTCAAGTGATGACATTTCCTGAGACACCATTAGTTATTAGTAGATCGATGTAATTCAACTACTGATGTCTTATTAGAAAAATTAAACCAAAATTATTGATAGACAATACCAAGTTCATAAAACTAATTTAAATTATGTGACCACCACTGATCAGAAAATTTTGTGAACTTTAGTTTAATGCAAAACTTATGTTGTGTAACCTTAATTTTTAATAATACACCAATTACAAATATATTTGACAAAAACCATATAGCTTATGAAGGATAATTTTGACATCAATTTACCACGATAATGCATTATCACCAAACTTAATCACTCATGGCAACGCATATACTTAAAACAATGAGAAAATATCCCAGAAAAAGTATACATTTATTTGAAATAAATTATATAATTAAGCCTCCATGAAATTAATATTAATGCAAAGTAAACAACCACAGTGCTTAAGAAATAAAATATTTTATTTATTTGCAACAATGATCACCTAAAATGTGCTAATGTATAATCAGGCGGCAAAAATACGAAATGTGAAAGACTAATAGAGTCAAGATATATTAAATATATTTATAGAGATAGAGAGAAAAAGAAAAACGATAATTCTCCAGATCACGGATAAATGATATCTTCCTGCTGGCTTTGCTGATAAGAATCTCCGAAGCAGTCCGCATTGATTTTCACAGCGTTGTCATTGGAAACTGATAAAAACAATTCGTACAAATTACGAATGGGCTCAAAATACTTTTCGTCAACAAAACCGTTCTTTGATGTAAACAAAAACAAATGTTTCGTAATACTATTCAAATGGGGAACGAATTCAAGAACGATAAAATCTTCAAAATGACACAAATACAAATGGATCAAACACTGCAACAAATTTCGCAAGATCACTGAAACTGTTTCTCGATAATCAACCGGAAATTTTTCACCGAATTTCTTCGGAAAAATCTTGTCGGATTCGATCAACTCGTAACATTGGGACAGCAATCCATCTAGATATTGTCTGGCCGTTTGTTTCGCTCTTTTTCCTCTATCGTCCTGACTGGCAAAAATGGGCTGGATTGAATTACAGACGCAAAGATCGTAGATTGCTTCATAAACGTTATTGACATTTTCAAACAGTCCGATTACATTACTGGCTATCCATTCGTTATTGTCAATATACGATGGAGATAACATAAGCTGCTCGTGCGTTAGATTGTGCGGTAAATAGAGAAATTGTGAACAATTGTCTGACTGCAGATACATAGGTATTTCTGGCGGTAAGATCGCTCCCAATTCGTCAGGTGAATTTGGAGAGGTTGATGACATTGCGTTCAGTGATGAAGAACTTGAACTCAAAAAATTTTTACTCACACCCCTAGCTTTGCCCATTAACCATTCCATTTTTTGTGAAATAATGGGGATATTTTGATATGAAATGTTTTATTGAATAATTTATATATTATAAGATACAATAATATTAATAATTATTTAAACAAAAGCAAATTATATGAATTATTAATAAATCGATTCAAATAATTTATATCGATTCCGATTATAAATTGTATAATGATAATGAAAGTTTTAATTGTCTTTGTAAAAAATAAATATTACTATTGAATTAATTTCTGTCTTAGTCATTAATCTCAATTTAATAAAAAGTTACTAAAGGAAAAATCATTGTAAGTATATAATTACGAATAAAATTTCAATAGTTTATTTAAGAAAATCAATATGAAAAAGATACTGTTAAAAAATGGATAAAGAATGAAATTTTAATTATTAATTTTTTTCCAATGAATTTTCTAGACATTTTATAACTTCTTCCTTAAACCAGTTGAAAATTATGTAGAAATACAGCCCTAATATGTCAATATTGATTAAGGAATCAGAAGCTTGTTAATGAGAAGATTGAGATTGTGAGGCTTTCCTTCAGAGTTGATTTTGAGAAACCTTCCTTCTTCATATAACGTCCGTGTAAGTCAGAGTCTTTCTTTTTTAATTTGTTTTCCTTACTATATTTGTCATAGGAAGGTTTTATGGTTCTTCTTTGTTGAAACTTACTATTGGTAGTTAGTAAGTGCGTTCATATTGGTCGTCTATTCATAGGTAGATTGCAAATTTGAGTTTGTTCGAGAAAAGCTTGTGGACATTAACAACAGAGACCATGGAAGCAGAAATTTTTAAATTCCTTAAACAAAAAAGAACTGGTTTCATTTTATTCCACGTGATTTGTATGGCGACCAGTTTATCTTGTTTATGATGAACTAAATTCAGATGATCCGATATTAACAATTTATAGACTTCTGAGATGAGATTCGATCCTTAATATAAATCACGATTCTAAATCCTAGTACACGAATTTTATCCTGATGTCATTCATCATTTAAATAAAAGTTGAATAGATTATTGAAAGGAAAGATCTTGATGGTGTCGTTCTCCTTAAGAGTTAATGCTCGCTCTGGTCCAGAATAAGCATGTTAAGGATATTCTTCCTTCTCACTCAACATCCAAGTGAATCAGAACATGATTCAAATTCAGTACATGTTTCTTTTAATATAATAAAGTTCCTATTCGCATTTGGTTTTTGAATCAAATTTGATAAACTAATCTATTATTCCTTTAGCTGAGATAACATTTTGTGGAAGCGAATAGGTGCTGGTTCAATTCTGCTCATTCAATTTCTTGATTCCTTATAACAAGTAAATCTTTAACAAATTCTCTTTTCACACTTTCTGATTACCATAAACATCTGTACATTTTTGAAAACTATTATTTTATATTTAATTCTACACAACACATTATTTTGATTCACTATGTCTTACCTTTATGTTTCTTATATTTAAATAATATTAATTTAATTTTCCGACAATTGATTGATATTGATTATCCAATTTACAGATAATTATATTTTTATTAATTGCTTAGCGATCTTAATTAATTTAGTTGTCTTTTTATTCCTATATCATTTTATTCATGTGTAATTTGGCTTCTTCGGACTGACACAAGTTAATTACCAAAACAATTTCAAACATCCAATATTATTTTAATATCTACAGACGTGGTGTTGTATTCTCACGAACACAATAATCCTATGATGAGTGATCTTGAGCCAGTAACTCTAAGCTAAAATTAAGATTGATGCTCTGTTATAACATGTTCAAGGCGTCAGCTATATTCGAAAGTCTCCAACGTCATTCAGAGGGTGTACTCTATTACCTTGTTCTCTTTCACGAAATCAGGCTTTTACATACTTTATTTCAAGGGTGTGGTGGATGTTAAAAAGAAGGTTTAAAGCTGTTAGAAGCCTGAGCTCTATTATAAAACATTTTTAAACATTATAAAACAAAAAAAACCCTTAATACATAATTGATCTGGTTACAAATCTCATATAAATTCTTGCGATATCGTCGTCAGTAAAAACTTTCGATTTCAAGAGTATAGCACGCAAGAGTATAGTACGAATAGCACGCTTTTACTTATTATTAAATTCTAAATACTTTAATATTATTCAGATTAGTTAAAATATACATAACAATTGACCATGATCAAATCTAAAAAATCTTCCTGATCAGAACGAGTACAGTTATATGCTATAAGTTCCAACACAAGACATTATTAAATTCGAACGCGTGAAAGCAAAGAAAACCACATTAAACGATCGGATTTCGGTGACTTTATCCTGATCGATAAGTATTACATTCATCCGTTAAATATGGAGAAATATTGAAATATTTCTCGGAATCTTTGTCTAGTAAAGAAATTATCCAACAATTGGATCAGTATTTTTGGAAAACCCTCTGTCAAACCACGTTATCTCAGAAGAAAAATCGAACCCACTTATCACCCCTAAAGACAAGACTTAACACATGGTAAATGAAACTATTTTAATACCAACGGGTCGCCGATGAATTGGTCATTGGATACTCTATAACAACAGAAATAATATAAATACAAATAAAAATTAATTAGCAAGAGACCAAACTTTTCGTGTTGGTTTTACGAATGAAATTGATTGCTCTTTGTGATTTCGAAGCACTCGTTTCGCTTTCTGGTATTGAGTGTTTCAGGACGCAGGACGTTTATATGATTAGTTTGTTACAGTTACATAAGCATTGGAACACATTTAAGATTGAGAATGTTAAGTAAATATTCAGTTAAGTGTGCGCAATATAAATCGTTTCTGACTCGGGAAAAGGATTCATAATATGCACATTTTGAAAAATATGATAAATGACGTTTTATTATGCAATCGTTGGGTAACCATTTCAACATCAAGAATTAAAAACACTGGACTGATTTTTTGGATAAAACATGGAAATTTCAATTAACTTTTCTCCAAGACCATGCACACCTTGGATATTAAGCGCTGTAAAATATTTCATACTTGATTACGACAAATTCATATTCTTTCTGGTTTTTGTTATTTTCGACTTCAACTGTTTCTTTATGGGCTCAAATAATATCTTGAATTGTAATATCAGCGCACGTTTGTAGTTTTGAATCAACGAATGCATATTCCTTAAAAGATATTGTAACATTTAAACAGCTTTTTAGCTTTTCGTATGCATCGTCTGTTTGCAATACAAATTTTATGTCAAATGGGTCGATATCTTGATTATTGTGAAATCAAACTTGATCAATGCAATCAACAATTGTTTGTCGTAGTATCTCTTTCCACAACTCTTTTGTAAGCCACAATGATCAAAGAATTTGCATTCAAAAATCATTTTACACTCGGTAATAGATTGAATATGTCCAAGTAATTTCTTGCGATAAATACATTTCATCGAATTGATAATGCCAGTTCCAAGCATTTGGTCTCCTGAAAAGTATTTATTGGATGAGGAGGACAACGATCTAAACTTAATGCTATTTTTCGTTTTTAATTATTATTTCTGATTTTATTAAATGATCAGTAAAATTTGGGAGGTCACTCATGCTTTACTATTTGAATGGTAATAGGTCACCTACAAATATTCATAAAGATCTCGATCTGGGAAGCTTATCAATTTATCTCCATCCATACTTGTAATGATCAATAATTAAAACCAATGTTTACCTCTGAGTATCGTTTAATTTATAAATAAAATTGTTCTATCAAGGAGGTTCTTAAACTTCACTCGTCACTATTAAAAATGTTTTTTGAGTCACATTCAGGCATTATCACTTTTAAAGCACCAATTTTCCTAAATTCGACGGTTACTAAGTTTTTATATATCTCTCCTTGTTCAGACATTTCTTGAAGTTCTCTGCTAAATTGAGTTGCTTTTATTCTTAAAAATTCTGTACTTATACTAACGTCAGGATTATTATGTCACATGGCCATAGACCCTTAAACATGGTTCTACTTGTGGTTTCAAAATTTGATTGTCTGCGTCTTTCCGCTTAACTGAATACTCTGGTTGCTTAGACAATTCTTGTACTTTTTGAAGATTAATAATTTTTAAGATTCGATGTAATGTATTGAGTAATGTTGCGATGTTTCTTGGTATAGGTTTTTACATATTCCCCCTAATTTTGTACATGCATAATTAGGTTTTATTAAAAGAAATTTCCTAACGAAACCATAAATATTATTTAATTCATATTGCACGGTTTAAGTTTTTTTAAGAATTGACGTTAGTTATGTTTATCATTCATAATTGAAGCTCATTTTATACCACTTCCCCTACAAGGTCCGTCGGATCCGATATGCATTTCATATTAGCCTTACATTCATATTACGCGCACTATACTGTATAAGAAACCTCAATAACGACTTCCACAAAAATATTGTAAAAAGGGTTTAGAAAAACTAAAGAGAAAAGCAAATGAGTGGTCACATACATTGTATCACAAAATTTCCAAGCTTATATACGTAATAAAAATCATTGTCTTACGTGTATTTGAGTTGATTTAAATAAAGACATAATCGAGTATTATTAAGTTAGATTAACGAGTTGGTTAACACTTTCCTTCAAATAATTAACAATAAGAAACACATGGAAATTCAGACAGACCTTGATTTAAAAATTGGTTGAAGTAATTTAACTAAACCTTTTCAGGAAGAAGATAAATCCGAAACCCATCCAGAAAACACCAGATTCCATATACGGTCGAAAGAAAAAGCAAAATAACAATGAAAATTATGGTTTGACACTTCCTAATTCAACCCAGCCAATCACTAATTTGATGAAATTTCATGATATTGAAGCTGTACATAATAAAATATTAAATGGACAATTATTTTAAGACAATATACAATATCGAAACAGATGATTCTATAAGACAGGGGTTTTCAAACTATTTAGATCATGGAGCCTTTAAAGTATTTTTCTAGAGCTCTAGAAACCCAAAGGACTAAATATGTTCAAAAAAAGTTATAAATGTCAATTTATGCATTTTCACTTTTGGTAACAAAGATTTAATATTGTTACCTGTTATTATAAGATTTTCATCCTTAAAATTTTTCTATTTATTTCAACTTGGTAAATCAAACACTTTAGCTAACACATGTCACCAAACTTATAATGTCAAAATATCTCGACTTTTTATGATCTTTTCTAGCGTTATCGTCAATTATATTTTACTAATTTCACAAATTCTACCGTACATGGTAAATGTCACTAATAAAAAACATGAATTTTGAGATTAAAAAGAAATTTATCGTAAAAAGTTCAAAATTCAAGACCCTATATTAAATAGGCCAAATAAAAATTAATAAAGTACGGAGATTTTAAAAATAAAACATTTAAAACTTTAAACCATATAAACACGATAATTGGAAAACGTGAATATTGTTTAAACTCGTGCTAGAAAACGAGACAATTTCAAAATAAATTTTATTTGATAAATCTTAAATATAACATTCAACTTTTAATTCAGCCGCATTTCAAATAATAGACAAGCTAATAATGATGAAACAGATATGAATACAAGACAATAATAACAATTTAAATAAATCATCTACCGATATATTATAGCATGTATAGCTTTCATATCTTAAACAGTTCAATAAATAAAGCCAGAACCTAAAGTTGTCATTTGATCAATTCTGACCACATTCGGGACATATTATGCAATCTTTATCCGTTAGAAATCCCCGTCCCACAAGGCTCGTATCACAACGAGTGCACGTGAAACATTCCGAATGCCAGTGTCGGTCGTCCAAAGAAATAAATTTGCAGCCTCCAAAACCTAAAAACGGATATATACAGCACAAGTTAACACATCAAACGGTCACCTGTAATGGGTTTGGTGCACTTTGCACACTTTTTCGAAAACAAATTCGCATAACAATCTGCACAATACGGCTTCTCGTCTTTCGAAGTAAATTTAAGAGACGCTAACTGCTGTTGACATTCTGTACACAGGAAACACTCTTTATGCCATGGCTCACCTTTGTATGTAACTCCACCTTTACGAATCACCTATTAATGAGGACGTCATTAAATGAGATGAAAACAACGTTTTCCATTCATATAACAAAAAAGAACATGTCGGATGTATTCAAATCGTTAAAACAACAGTGTCTTTATCGATATTACCAAAACAAAATCATGATAATAAGATAATCTTACATCGTTGCACTTTGTACATCGTTGAGCAAACTTGTTTTCATAACACGGTACGCAAACGGTCTGGTTATCTCTGGGAATGAAACTCTTAGCTCCAATCGGTTGTTGACATTCGGCACAAACGAAACAATTCTCATGCCACTGTCGGCCGCGATATTCGTATTTACGAGCTCCAGCTTTAAAAATATCTCCGCAAGCGTCACAACGTGTCGCAAATTTACTTTCATAACAATCTGGACAAAACAAAAGATCATCTTTGGTTGCAAACGGTTTGTCTACTAATGATTCAGAACAGCTACTACAGAGAAAGCATGCTTCATGCCAATGTCGTTCTTTGAACGAGAGGTCCTGCAAAAAGATCAAACTGACAATAGAGCACCAACGTAATTATTATTCACTACTTTACTATCGCAACCGATTTTGTCTTTGCAACGGTCGCATATGTTGGCAAATTTTTCTTCATAGCATGGCAAACAATGCGCTAATTTCTCTTTAAGTATGTACCTGTTACCAGTCAAAGACTTCTGGCAGTTCTGACAACTGAAAATCTCCTGGCTGTTCTGGTTTTCCATTCAAGCGAAATGTCTGGAAAGAAAACGTTTTTTCAATTGGCGATTTCCGATCAAATGAAAAAACTGGTAACAATATGCTATGAAATGATGCCAAGTCGATCGAATATTTATATTATTTAATAATATAAATAAAATAATACAAACCAGTTCTAATAAACGAACCAAAAAGTGAAATTAATTTGTTAAATGGTGGAGTTTTACCTTGGCTGCGAATGAATGTTAGACGAAATTAAGCATCGATTATACACAATCCGGCACAAAAACGTCGTGTCAGCCGGCCAGCTGTTTTCTGCCGCTCGGACCGGTGAATACGAACACGGCCTAACGTCAACATTTCGTGTGCCGGATCACAGAATCGCTGTGTGCCACTCCCAACCCATCTGAAAATGATGAGTGCAACCCATGTGTCGGATTAAGAAACATCACCCAATTCCACACGGCCAACAAAGTCGTTTCCATCACATATATTACTACGCTCTCTCGCAGAAATCAGAAAAATAATCGTCATTTTTGTGAATAATAACTGCATTTTTGGAAATGTCACTGATTTATCATTAAATATTTTTCACCCTGTCCAATATTTTCTCTCCAAGACCACATTCGTTGCCTTGATATATTAATAGATTTTTAAACTGGAAATCATTCGACCAGAACAATGCGTTGTTAAGTATTTAGAAAACAATTTGACATTAAAAATTATTTCCATAATCGTTTTTCTTACCTCTTTTCGGACAAATAGTTTTAATGGGAAATTAATCATGAATTATTAAACAAAAATTATAATTATTTTAATTTAACAAAAAAATGTTAAAACATTAAATAATAAATTTTAAAATCGTTTTCCAAATTAAATTTCCATTTAAGTTTTCGTGTTCGTGTTTAAATGCACTGAATTGCCATGGAAAACAGCGGTGGATTATTGCAATTATTCAATTATCGCTTATAACAGGAAAATTTCAGGAATTTTTCCGTCTGTGTGATATTTCTTTGATAACATTTTGTAAACAAATCGACAAAGAAACGTGAGATGGTTCCGTTTCTTTTTTTTGTTGTAAAAATAAGTACTTTTACTGCACAGAAGCGCAGAAAGTCCTGTGTAAATTTTTAATTGCGACAAAAACGATGACAGGCACGCAAAATGTGTTTGGTTGAGATTAAAGTAACGATGTTGCGATGGTTACAAAATGTGACCGATTTCACTGTCACTTGATACAAAAAATATGGCAAAAACAGGACCATTTAAGAAACGGTTTTCATGATTGTCGTTCATCAAGGTTTTCTTGCATTCGTTTGCTGATCTTTTTTATTTGTCCTTTCATTTCTCTAGTTAAAGTGTCTCACGATAACATTTTTACATTGATTTTCGGAAACAATGTTTCGTTTTAAAATCGATGACTCCCTCCTTATTTCGAAAAAGAACGAGTAAAACCAGTAAAAAAAATTCATAAAAAGTAATTAATATATTAAAAGACTCTCCAAAAGTTTATTAGAATTTAAGTGAAGAGGTTCATTACAAGTCAAAAAACAATTTACAGAAATAAAAACAAAATTCAGTGAATGAACTCATATTCACAAACTGGATTTAATTGATTTTGCATAGCTCCAATATTATTTCTCGTTTCTGATGTTAAAATCTCTCATCTATTCTTTTAGTTTTATTTTCGTCATTCACAATTCGTGAATTAGTCACCTGATTCGATATTTTTCTTAAAGGCAGTCGCTATTTACCTAGTATAGATTGATCTCTTCTTTTACTAAATAATTACGATTTTTATTTATTACAATTCCACTAGTCACAAAGTATTTTTAATTTTTTTTGTATGATATCCTAATAAAAATATGTATATGGTAGCGCAAAAGTTAATAAATAAATTAATTAATTAATCATAAAAAATAAAATCAATATTTATTTATTTTGAAATAATTGTAGATATAAAAATGAATTCCAGGAAATTAATGTC